>RJWM01012068.1:0-52031 GCA_004363535.1 Dasyprocta punctata | reverse complement strand
TAAAATTTAAAAAGGAAATAATGGCTAAATATTTACCAAATTTGGAGCAAAAATAGCTACAAAATTCAAGTAAATTGTGAACTACTACTAAGTTAAATCCAAAGAAACCCAAAGACATAACAATTAAACTGTCAAAAATAACAATTAATCTCTTAAAAGCAACAAGAGAAAATCAATTATTTGTACACAGGGGATTGCCTCAGACATTATCAGTGAGTTTCTTAGCAGAAACTTTGCAGACCAGAAAAGCACTGGGTGACATAGCCAATGAGTACAAGAAAAAAACAAGAATATTATATCCAGTAACACTGGCATTCAAAAGTACAGCAGAGGGACTGGGGATTATGTTCAGTGGTGAAGCACCTGCCTGGCAAGCATGAGGTCCTGAGATCAAATCCCAGTATCCTCCCCCCACAAAATAAGTAAAGGAGAGATTTAGATTTTCCTGAATCAATAAAAGTTGCTATATCTATCCTAAAGAAATGTGAAAGGGGGTTCTTCAAGTTGAAATAGATAAAAACAAGATAGCAAAGTATACCATGTGAAATTATAAAGTTCTATGGTTTTATAAACATGTAGCATAGGATACAATTCTATAATGTTGGTGTGTAAATCACCTTTAATTTTTGTAAAAAAGATTACAAAACAAAGCATAATGATAACTAAATAAAGGCCCCGGCAGCACTGCCCTCACCCCAGAGACCTCTGCAGTCATTGGACCTTCACCCCGGCAGCACCTCCCCCACCCTGGAGACCTCTGCAGTCATTGGACCTTTGCTCTGGCAGCGCCTCCCCCGCCCTGGAGACCTCTGCATCCTGCAGACCATTGACAGCAGCACCGCCCTCTCCAGCCCAGTGACTTCAACAGCCCAGGGACCATCAGCACCCTGTCCACCTGCAAAACCAGGTGTGCTGGTAGAAGCCTCAGCAACCCATCACCTACACAGAGGACCCCAGCAGACCTGCAACTGTGTGGTGAGTTTCCCCCCCAAGTAGAGGACATCAGTGGGTCAGGAGGAGCAGCAACGAGCCCTCCCCTTCAGCTGCAGGACTTTGGAAGTCCAGCAAGAGTGTGGGTGAGTCCTTCTTCCAAACAGAAAACACTGGGTGGGTTGAGGAGAGGGCTGACAAGGCCACCTCCAACTTGGAGAAACTAGAAAGGGCCTAGCAGACCCCCTGAGACATAGTAGGGTCCCAGCTGAGGCAAACAATATAGCCAGGTAAATCTGGCAGCATGGAACAGACTAAAACTACAGTAACAATAGAAGCTAAGGGTTGGCTTGCATCAATACTCCTAGGCTAGTCAGCCTAGTGAGAATATAAGACTCACCCAAACGGACCTGCAGGAGAAATCCAGGTGACTGGCCCCTCCATTCCATTGAGGGACTCAGCAATCGGACAAAAATCACCCATATAGAAGAACCCTAAGACACACAACAGTCACTAGAGACTATAAGGAGTGAAAGACCAAAGTATTAATCCAAGAGGTGAAAATGGCAAGGTGAAAAAGCAAATTGCAATCTCAAACATTCAGTCCATCAGGAACAAATATAGGGGACATTGAAATAGAGAACATTGGAAGTCATACACCTGAAATTCCTGAAAAGATAACAAGTGAAATAAAGAGACAAATACATGAAGCTATAGAGGAAATCAGGTTAGAAATAATCTCTCAGTAAAGAAAGAAATGACAACCTTTGTAAAGGAATTACTCAGCATAGCTAGAGAATTCATAGCCAAAAATGTACAGGAGCATGGGAAATGATGAAAACCTTGAATGAACAACTTAGGAAGCAAATAGGATGCATGAAACAAATTCAAAGAGTTATCTAGGAAATACAAAACTCCATTGAAAGTTAGTGAAACCATTTAAATGAAGCTGAGGATCGACTTTCAGACCTCGAAGACAGGATTGCAGTTAGCAATCATGAAAGGAAAAACTTGTAAAAATAACAAGGGAGCATGAAATAACAATTCAATGGCTTCAAGATGATGCAAGGAGAACCAATATAAGACTGATAGGCACCAATGAAAATGCAGGAGTCAACACAACTGACTGAAAAACTGTTTTCAGAAGTAATAGCAGAAAATTTCCCAAACATGCAATAATAATCAGATATGCAGGTAAGTGAGGCATATAGAATGCCAAACAGTCATAACCAAAATAAATCTACACCCAGACATATAATAATTAAGATCCCAGACATACAGCATAAAAAGAGAATACTAAAAGCTGTTAGAAAAAAGACACAACTCACCTATCAAGGAAAGCACATTAGAATCACAGTAGACTTTTCAGCACAAACCCTCAAGTTAAGACAAGCTTGGCGTGAAGTATTTCAAGCCCTGAAAGAAAACAACTTTCAACCCAGATTGATGTACCCTATAAAACTTTCTTTCAAAATTGGTGGAGAAATAAGATACTTTCATGACAAAAAGCAACTAAGATATTCATGTTTACCAAGCCAACCCTAGAAACAATACTGAAAGACATACTAGACAGAAATAAAAATGACTACAATTAGCAGAACAATAACAGAAAAAAAACGACCAGGCAGGGCAAGCAATTAAACAAGGGGGAAAAGCTAGAAACCAACAACAGGAAAATGACATGGCAAAGTCAAGCCAGTATGTATCAGTTATATCTATCAATGTAAATGGCCTCAATTCACCAATTAAAAGAAATAGGCTAACAGAATTGATCAAGAAACAGGATCCCACAATATGTTGTATATAACAAACACATCTGACTCAAAAGGAAATTCATAGACTAAAAGTCAAAGGATGGAAAACAATATTCCATGCAACAGGAACCCAGATAAAAGCAGGCATAGCTATTCTGTTTGCAGACAGTGTAAACTTCAAACCAAAAATGATCAAAAGAGATAAAGAAGGTCACTACATACTTGTTAGGGGAAAAATTCAAGAGGAAGCGCTAACAATCATAAATAAATATGCACCAAATACAGGAGCACCAAACTATATAAGACAAATACTAATGGATATGAAAAACCAAATATGCAATAACACAGTTGTAACAGGGGACCTTAATACCCCATTGTCACATAGAGATAGATTAACTAGACAAAAAGTTGGCAAAGAAATAACAGAACTGAATTAAACCTGTGAACAAATGGACTTAGTAGATGTTTACAGAGTGTTCCACTCAGCATCATCAGAATACACATTTTTCTCAGCTGCACATGGGACTTTCTTTATTTTATTTATTTATTTATTTATTTATTTATTTATTTTTTGCGGCACCGGGGATTGAACTCACAGCCTTGCGCCTGCCAGGGCAGGTGCTTAAGCCACTGAGCCAAACTCCCAGCCCTGGTTTTTTTGAGGCAGGGTCGCACTATGTAGCTCAGGTCGGCCTTGCGCCGCGTTGTAGCCCAAGCCGGCCTCGAACTCACAACGCTCCGCCTACCTCAGCCTCCCAAGTGCTGGGATTAAAGGCGTGTGCCACCATGCCCGGCCGGGACTTTCTTTAAAATAGACCATATATTAGCCCATAGAACATACTTAAGTAAATGCAAAGGGACTGAAATTATTACATGCCCATTATCTGATTATAGTGAACTGAAATTGGAAATTAACGGTAAAAGAAACTGCAGAACCTACATAAATACATGGAAATTAAATAATGCCTCTTGAACAACCAATGGGTTACAGATGAAATCAAAGAAGAAATTAAACAATACCTAAAATTCAGTGAAAATACAGACACAACATATTGAAACTTGTGGGACACAATGAAAGTGGTCCTAAGAGGAAAATATATAGCAATAAATTGTCACATCAAGAAAACAGAATGAGCACAAATAAACAACCTAATGCTACACCTCAAGCTTCTAGAAAAAGAAGAGCAAGTTAAACCCAAAGCTCATAGAAGAGAGGAAATTATAAAGATCAGAGCAGAGATTAATGCAATTGATACTAACAAAACAATACAAAGAATTAATGAATCAAAGAGCTGGTTCTTTGAGAGAATAAACAAAATTGATAAACCTCTAGCCAGCCTTATCAAGAAAAAGAAAGAAAAAACTCAAATTCACACAATAAGGAATGAAAAGGGAGAAATTACTACAGATCCCGTGGAAATGCAGAAGATCATGAACACCTACTTTGAAAACGTTTGCTCACATAGGATGGAAAGCACAGAGGAAATGGACAAATTCCTAGAAACAAATGAACTACCAAAGCTGAGTCAAGAAGATACAACAATTTTGAATAACCCAATATCAGCTACTTAAATTGAAAACATGATCAAAAACTTACCAACAAAGAAAAGTCCAGGTCCTAATAGAGTCACAGATGAATTCTACAAGAAATTTAGGGAAGATTTAATGCCAATACTACTCAAACTCTTCAATGAAATTGAAAGAAAAGCAATCCTCCCTAATTCATTCTTGGAGTCAAGTATTACTCTGATACCAAAGCCAGAGAAAGACCCAACCAAAAAGGAGAACTATAGACCAATTTCCCTAATGAACATCAATGTAAAGATTCTCAATAAAATACTGGCAAATAGACTGCAGCAAATCATCAAGATTATACATCATGACCAAGTGGGATTTATTCCAGGAATGCAGGGATGGTTTAACATACACAAACCAATAAATGTAATACAGTGCATGAATAGTGCCAAAGACAAAAATCACATGATCATCTCAATAGATGCAGAAAAAAGCTTTTGATAAAGCCCAACACTTGTTCATGATAAAAACCTTACAGAAACTTGGAATAGATGGTATCAACCTCAATCTGGTAAAAGCCATCTGTGACAAACCAACAGCCAACATTATACTGAATGGACAAAAACTGAAAGCTTTCACTCTCAAATCAGGAACAAGACAAGGATGTCCATTATCACCACTCCTATTCAATATAGTTCTGGAAACATTAGCCAGAGCAATCAGACAAGAGAGAGAAATAAAAGGAATAAGGATAGGAAAGGAAGAAGTTGAATTATCACTATTTGCAGATGACATGATACTGTACATCGAAGACCCTAAAAACTCCATCAAAAGGCTACTAGACTTAATAAACAAATTCAGCTGGATATGAAGTCAACACTCGAAAATCAATAGCATTCCTGTACACAACAAACTCACTGAGAAAGAAATTATGGAAATAACACTTTTCACAGTAGCATCCAAAAAATGAAATACTTAGGAATCAACCTAACAAAGAATATAAAAGACCTATTTGCTGAAAACTATAGTACTCTAAAAAAGGAGACTGAAGAGAATGTTAGAAAATGAAAAGATATCCCTTGGTTAGGGAGAACCAACATTGTGAAAATGGCCACACTCCCAAAACTGTTGTACAGATTTAATGCAATCTCAATCAAAATACCATTAACATACCTTACAGATCTAGAGAACACTCCTAAAATTCATCTGGAACCAGAAGAGACCTAGAATAGCAAAGGCAATTCTAGGCAACAAAAGCAAAGCAGGAGACATCTCAATCCCTGTCTTAAAATTATACTACAAAGTTACAGTGATAAAATCAGCATGGTACTGGCAAAAAAAAATAGACCTGAGGCTCAATGGAACAGATTAGAAGATGCAAGTACAACTACAAAGACACTCAGCCACCTTATATTTGACAAAGGGACCAAACATGTTCACTGGAAGAAAGACAGCCTCTTCAATAAATGATGCTGGAAAAACTGGCTTTCCACATGCCCAAGACTGAAACTAGACCCATGTCTATCATCATGCACTACACTAAAGTCAAAATGGATCAGAGATCTAAATATTAAAATAAAAACACTAAATGTACTGGAAGACATGGTAGGTAGAAATCTTGAAGACATAGGGGTAGGCAAAGAGTTCATGAAAAAAAAAAAAACACAAACCACATGGGAAGTACTTCAAAGAATCAACAACTGGGATCTCATTTTATTAAAAAGCTTTGCACTTCAAAAGAAATCACCAATAAAGTGAAAAGATAGCCCACAGAATGGGAAAGAATTTTAGCCAACTGTCCCTCAGATAAAGGACTTTTATCCAGAACATATAAAGAATTGAAAAACATAAGGCCCCCCAAATTCAAAGACCCAATCCAAACATGGGCATCTGAGATGAACCCACACTTCTCAAAGGAAGAAATATAAATGACAAATAAATACATGAAGAAATGTTCAACATCACTGGTCATTCAAGAAATGCAAATTAAAACCACATTGAGATTCCATCTCACTCCAGAAAGAATGGCTGCCATCAAGAAATCAACTGATAACAAATGTTGGTGGGGCTGTGGGGAAAAAACATCACTTCTCCACTGTTGGTGGGAGTTTAGACTGGTGCGGTCAGTGTGGAAATTCCTCAGAAAAGTAGGATCCGAAGTCCCATTCAATCCAGCTATTTCCCTTCTGGGTGTTTTCCCAGAAAAAATTGAAAGCGTCATGTCACAGCGATATATGTGCACCCATGTTTATAGCAGCACAGTTTGTAATAGCTAAACATTGGAAACAACCAAAACGCCCATCAACCACAGAATGGATGAAAAAGATGTGGTATTTTTGTACAATGCAATATTACTCAGCTATAAAAAAGATGATCTTAAGGCTCTATAGGTAAATGGAAGCAACTTGAGACTATACTTGTAAGTGAAATAAATCAGACTCACATTTGTAAATATCATATTGTCTCCCTAGTGTAAAAAATAAATAACAATTAAAACAACTGAAAGAGTAAAAAGATCCAAAGTGTACAATAGATACTGTAATAAGAAAAGGGAAAGAAAGTGCTCAAAATTAATGAACAGCTGGGATGGGGGAAAGCAGAAATGAAAGGAAGGAAAAGATTATGTTTGTAGATATACACATATAACTGTATGTATGTATAGGTATGCAAGATAGATAACTATACTACTAATTCTCTGGTAGATCATCAGAAAGAATAGTTTGTGTTGTCATTATTTGATTGTCTGATCATTTTTTATGCCTAGATCTCGTAACTTGAACAAGTACTTCTAAGATAACAATATGTAATATATTGACTCGTATTGATTTCTTACTGTTGTTTCTGAAATTCTGTATTAGTTGTACCTTTTTTCTGTTTTGCTTTTTAAAATAAAAAAGGTAAAAAAAAAAGTAAAAAAAAAAAAAGATGTATGGATCATACCTTTTCCTGTGGTGGCTGATAGTACAGTTTTATCCACACTGGTTGTCAGAATTTTGGGAGATAGTTGTCAATTTTTTATGCAAAAGATATTGCATCATTCTGATTTCAATTTTTGAGTATTATGAGAATTTACCTATAGTTGTGAACACTTGTCAAAATTTTATGTAAATTTTCCACTTTTGCTTATTTTTCTGTTAAAGACGTTGTCTCATTAAAATTTTTATGTGTTATTTATACATTTTAAAAAATAAATATGTGCTAATGGATGTGTGTGGTACAGTTATAAGCAGTGACACCAGTGCTTCGGGAAGAAAGTTGCTCCAGAAGCCCTAGGTCTCCTGCGGCTGAAAGTTGAGGCTCTGCTGCAGTCAGAGGGTTGTGACCCGCACAGCCGTGTGCACCACGATGTGGTCGTTCTGGGCTACCAAGCAGTGGCAAAAGAATGCAGAGCTCCACAAGGGGTGGAGTGCTGAGGAGAGGCCTCGGCTCCCTCCCTGGGCCAGACGCACGGCTGCTGGGTTAGGTGAGGGGCACGGAGGCTATGCAAGGCACCTGCATTGTCTTTCTGATCCCCCCACCTGCTAAAAACGTGGAAGCTGCCTTGACCATAAGCTGAAGTCATGAAAAAGAAACACTGGCGGACGTCACCCTCTATCAGCTTACCTGACCTTCCTCACCCACAAGGGGAAAGAAGTCAAAAGAGGACTTGGCCAGGGCACAGTGGAAACCCAATTTAAAAGCCATTCAGGGACAAAGAAATGAACTGTGATGTACTAGGAAAGAAATAAGTCAGGATGATTTTTACAAGAAATATGCATGCATTTCCACCAAAGGCACACTGTTACCAGCTTTAGAGGATTTCCATGAGCAACGCAAAGTAGCGGTATGAACAAGCAATGTCCTCATAAAGTGCCTTAAATCTCTGAATTCATCCAACACTGAAACACGGTGTGCGGCACAGTCAACCCTCCTGATGCTTCCCTGTTGTGACTGCATCGTGACAAGAAAACCTGATCCCATCTCTCACATGGGTGCGGTGCTGGAGGCCCCATTCTGTCCAAAGCTCAGGTGTGCAGAACTGTTATGGCTGGTTGGTGGATTCCTAGTCACAAATCCAGCTCTCTTATAAAGCTTCTGCCTGCCAGATTCTATCCCTGTGCACTGGAAATAGTTGCACTGGCTTCTACAGAAAATTAATTGATCTTAAAAAAAAAAAAAAAAGCTGAGTATACCCTTCAGGGATAGCATGAAGACTCCAAAGTGATCCTTCCTCCTACCACGATGTCTGCACGCTCTGACAGCAAGCAGAGGAGGAGATGCGGCGCCAAGGTGCAGAACACGCAGCTCCTGATCTGATCTCTTCACACTTGGCCAAGGGTGTGGGCGCCTGTGGGTGACGAGCACTTGCCTGCTCTAACAGTCAACACGCCCACCGTAAGTGGGAGACCCCGGAAGCCAAAGGGCGGCACTGCACACTGTGGATTTTTGACTTCTGCACAGCGCCACATGCCTTATCTGTTCTAATAATGTGCACAGCTTAGAATCAGGGTTTTAGTCTTTACTTAACTCTTTATCTTTCCTTAAAAAGGTGAAACCCTCTCCAGGTCACTGGTAAGAAGAGAAGATCTTTCAAAGCACCGCCCTGGACTTTGGGTGCTGTTTCTTCTTTTCACTTTTGGAGAGGGTCTGAGGGTCAAGTCAGTGCACGCAGAACTTTCCTCTGAGTGGCGGCCCTGTCCAGCCCCGGGCTCGTGGGGGGCTGTCCAAGGGCGGCCGTCCTTTGCTGTCCAGCTGGCTGGGTGGGTAATACGTTAGCGACGGTGCTCTAACACTGATGCCCATTGGGACGTCTCAGAAGTGCACTGATCTTAAATCCTTCCACCTTACACTTGGCCTAGAGATTTATATCAACTGAAAAGCTATGAATTTTACATTTTTATCTGATTCCTCTGAGACAACTAAATTGAAGGGCATTGCTTCCTGCCAGGGGCTTGACAGAGGAGGGTTTGTGCAGAAGACAGCAAAGGGAAATGAAATTTTAATTTATTAGTTGAGCCAATCTACTCTTTCTTATGTGTATGTTTCTTAATTAAAGTGCATCGCTTCCAAGTCACTCCGTGTAATTTATAATAAAAAGTTTTCTACTCATACTTACTCTGTTCTATTCACCAATGGCCTAATGACATGGGTTTTGCTAGACTTCTATGAAAATGGTTGAATAGTAAATGTTCCCTGAGACCGTTAGCATATTCTTTCTATACCAAGCCATTTGAAAAATAATAGGTGATAAACCAAAATTATAGAGTGCTTTGTGTAAACTATACAAGTTTTGATTAAAAAAAAAAAGCCAGGGATGGATTTGCTCCAGTCAGTCTCTCTTTGGTACTTACATCTCTATGAAGAGGAGAACTTCTGAGAGCTTTAAAGTGTCTGATCATAAAGGATAGTGCTTCATTTCTATAAATATTTAAAACTCCTATGGCCTGTCCCAGTAGTAATAAATCCAGCTCCAGTAATGATAAAGCACAATCAGTGATTCTTTTCTTTTATGATTTCCAGCAAGTCTCATTGACGAATAGCCCTTTGAATTTACAAAGCACCCATTTACGAACTGTACCTTTCAATGACTTGGCAATGGGCAATTAATGCTAATTCTGTGCACATGCCAGTTGCAATAAAGGAAAGGGAATAGCAAACAATAGGGAATGTTTAGTCAGACATAAAAGGGTTTTGATGAAAGGATTAAGGCAGGTGTACTCAGTATATGAGGACGCAGGAAAACTTGGCAGAAGATTTTTGTAGGAGGAGGTGAAACTCTGAGCCAAACAGGAAGCTACAGTTATTTCCTCTTCTCAGTTTTAAGCCGAGAGGGTGCAGAGGAGACGGGTTTACAGGGGTGCTGTGGTTGGGACCTGAAATGCCCCTGTAGCCCATGTGCTGAAGGCTTGGTCCCCAGGTGGTAGGATCTTTAGGAGGTGGCAGCTGTAGAAGGTCAGAGGGAGTGTGCAGTCACAGGGGTGTGGGCCCTACCTGTTCCTCCCTCGTCCATGGCCTCCTGGCCACCATGCGGTGGCCATCTCTCCCCTGCTAGGCATCCCCATCAAGGTATACTGTGCTGCCACAGGCCTAAGTCAACAGGCCCACGCAGCCACAGACTGAACCCCCTGAAACAACGAGCCAAAAGGTGCCTTTTAGATCGGGTCTTGTATCCTCAATAAGGAGAAGTTGGCTAGCATGGACAGATTGGAGTTGCCCAGCAAACACTCTCAGGATCTAGTATTTTAATGATGTTATAATGGAGATTGCTTGTCCTTTAGGAGGAGTTTGGATTAGTTCTTTGCCAGCTGTGCTTTGGCACCAGTTTCCTCCACTGATTTGAAGGAAAGATTAAAACAAAAGGTTAATTTTCCCAGGATTAACTGGGAGTGAGGTCAAGTATCTTTCCATCTGTTTATAAATCTGTTTCTGTTTTATTATGTTTTAAATAGGTGTTTTTAGGCTTTATTTATGCTGTGGGTTTGCGATGGCTTCTGTTTAATAATTTTATATGTCATGGTAATTGTACTTTTGTTATTTACCTTTGCAATTGGGTCGCCCTTGAAACCAGTAAAATATCACAAAGAATGAGATACCCGGAACTGTCAGAGATGATTAGCAAATATTTTGTACAGTGTGCTGTGCTACTTCTTTCCTTAATAAGACTGTTTGGTAATACCTCCTGTCTTGGTTACTTTGCTCTCATTGCTGGAACAAAATGTTCAACACCCAAAATTAAAGAAGGAAAGGTTTGTTTAGCTCACAGCTTGTGGAGGTTTCAGCCCATAATCAGCTGGCTCCAAGGCAGGGTGGCATGGCACTGGGGCAACACTTCAAGGCAGCAGAAGACAGCAAAAGCAGCAAGAGCAAAAGGGGAGGGTGACCCTGGCCCCCTGCTGAACCCCTCAGTTAAAATTCTAAACTTTTCAAGTTGACACAATGTATCAACCATTATACCCTCCTTTTAGTAAGTACCAGGAAAACAGTCTCACCACCTTAGATAATCATCATTATAATTGGGATTTCACAGTGCTTCCCATCCATGTGATTGACCAAAATTTTAAAAATATATACTATCTTCTAGGTCACATTGTTACGTTAACCACAATATTTAAACGGCGAATTAGCTTATGGATCAGAGTAAGTGCACCACACCAGGGAAGCAGCTTTAGTGCTAAATGTCGGGCACAGAGCTTGACTTGGGGGTTAAGAACGTTCATAAGGGAAGCATTAGCAAGGCCTCTGAGGAGCCACGTACTGGCCTGAGACCACACCCAGCCTCAAATGCACTGATGCAGGCGTTTGTGGCAGAATACGTCCCACACCGTCCTGCGGCGGCTGGCTCTCAGGGCTCCGCCCACATCAGCTGCACTCGGTGATCCTGCAAAATGAGTCGCTCTGAGGTGGTCCCGGACGACAGCTCAGGGAGCGGGGAAATCAGCAGATTGAAATTCAGCAGAGTGGGCTTCCTGCCGGAGGTGAGTCTCAACACTTGAGGGCAAAGTGGAGGCAGAATCCAAGGCAGAGACTCTCACAAAGGCTTAGCTTTAACAAAATAGCATTTATGTTAGTAACAGGCCAGCAAGCATGGGTAACAGCAAAACTCTTAAGTCAGAAGGAAATTATGCTGCTAGAGATGTGATTTTACATCAATAGCATCACTAGGGTTTTCTCACTTTTTAGGCCAGCTCTGCTGTACCTGCCCCAAAAAGAGTAAAAGCTCCTGGACACCAGAGTCAAGCCTCACTGTAGTCTAACAGGTGACTCCTTCCCTGGCCTCTGAGCACCTCCAGGAAAACATGAGAAGGCACTGCCAGCTTACCTGACAACACCCGGAAGAGTGACCGCAGTATCCAGGATGTAAATACGCCCCCAGACAAATGCTCTAAGTGGAAATGAAAAGTGAGATCCACAAATACTGCCTCGCTGCTTTCAGGCATTAAGCTACCAATTCACAAGCCTTGCTTAAAAATGCGTGCGTAAGAGTTGCAGAGAAAATTCTTCAGCATGCTGTCAACCTTCCCTTGGTTCTTGTAGAGCAACTAATGTTGATAATGTGAATGACCCACTTATTAGCAGGACTGCTAACAGGTTGATGCCAGAATTATTTTCTATGAAATTGTATCATATTAATCTTCCCTTATGCATGAGCAAAGCTCTGCCAAGGCAGCCTCAGCGCCATGTTGAATCTTCTATGTACAAAGAGGACTCTGGTCAGAGCTCAGAAAACCAGCTCATCTCCATCCCGTCTGCCACATCACAAACATCAGCCTTTAAAGGTCAGCTGAGCACAAGTGGCTGAAGGCATTTCCACACCCATGAATGAACTGGAAAGTAAAGTGGCAAAGCAAACAGCTCACTTCACAAGAGCGGCCCACCTGCTGGAACCTGCAATCAGTATGTTCGATGGAGTTTGCACATGCCCTCTTTATCTGCTTTTGATATTTTTCCTTCTTAATCAGATTTCAGATGTCTCCTTTCTCTGCTGAAAGTCTTTCTGCATGAAAACCCTTGGAAATGGGCCAAGAGCGAACCTCTCTAATGAAGCAACGCCTGAGTGGCTCTCGAGCCCTGTGGGGTGAACGACGGTGGAGCCTTTTAGAGGAGGATGAGCCAGTCAAAGTCTGCACCTTGTCTCTGCTAAGAGGCATTGCGTTGCTCTGGCCAGGTCAGGCCACACAGAAAGCTTGGCCTGATCTCATAAAATATACATCTTCTATGTAGAAATTTTAACCCAATATGTGTGTGCATAATGTTAATAAATCTGGAATAAATGTATCTTCTTAGTTAAATAGGTGTCCTTCCTATTCATAAAGAGTATTTGTGTGTGTGTGTGTGTGTGTGTGTGTGTGTGTGTGCTGGGGATGGAACCCAGGCTTCGTGCTTTAAGAACATGCTCTGCCACTGAGTTATCCTCTCAACTCCAAGAGAAAAATATTTTAAAACTAATTTAAAAAAAAAGTTCGATGATCTGAGAATACATGTCCAGGCCAATAAACTAAATGTATTTTAATCATGTTATTATTAAGAGATTTTTAAATCAAAAAAGTCGTGCTATGTAGTTTTGTTTACCATCATGGGGGTGTGTATGTAGCTTTGTTTACCATCTTGGGGGTGTCTAACCCCATAATGGATGCAAATGAGAGTAAGTAAGTACACATTTGCTGTGGACTAGTAAATGAGACCCTGCACAGGACAACCCCCATCTGTAAGCTTGTAAGACGGCCTGGAAAGCAACCTTATTAAACATTTTCATCTTGAGTCATAGTTAAAAAAAAATTCCTTCAGATGAAAAGTTCTGGTTCCAGTCATTACTGCTGTCCACACTTGAAGCTGGCAAGCAGCCCACCCCACACAGACAGCCACACCACCCCTCCCCCGCCACACCCACCCACACCCAGAGGCAAGAACTATAGCTCCTGCACCTCACTCAAATAGAAACCAGTAACTAAAATCAGCATGGCTGGAAAATAACCTCTAATAAATTAAAATGGAGACAGAGAAAAAAACAGAGTCAAGAGAGGAGAGATATTGCAACGAGTGGGGAAAACAGCTTCGAATTACCCATGTTTAGTACTCCTAAGGATGGCAAATGCAAGCAGTGAATTAAAAGGATGGAGACAAGGGTTCGGGAAGCAGGAGGGAGAGGGGACCTCCCAGTGGGAGGGTGGCCGATACCAGGGTCCCACCAGTGACCAGGCCCAGAGGCAGCAGAGTAGTCAGGCAAAGACACAGAAGCCATGCAAGCAATGTCTCCAAGAAGGAAAAGGAAGAGAAAAAGGCGACCCAGTGTGTTTAACTCTGCGTGAAGGAGTTTCCAGTTCACTCACAGGGTTTAGGAATAACAGACCCATTGGGACTGAAAAACCCTTGGACTTTCCTCTTTCCATTAATGTGCAACAGACCCCGGCACCGAGGGCTTTGAGATAACAATCCCTTGCTGTGTCGCCAGGCTCCGCGGAGTGACAGGCTCTCCCATGCTTCCTGCGAGCAGTCAGATGCTGGCAGAGGCAGAGCCATCCCGCAGTGCAGAGGCTGCACATACCAGACGGCTTTTCACTCACGATCTGTCCCTGGGCAGGTGGGGGTGCCGGTCACAGTCGGAGGATGACCAGGCGCTCCTCACTGCGTGGCCACCAGCTTCTCTTTCCGTCTCCACAGCCTCCAGAGTCCAGATGCCGACCGGTGCCCATGCCCACCGCAACCTTAACTCAGCGCAGCCTCAGTCTCCCTCAACACAGGACATCTACGCTGAAGCTTCAAGGCTTCTTATGACCCAGCCCCATAGAATGGGGTTAGAATGTCACTTCTGCTCTGTTCTTTGGTCAAAGCCCAGCCCTGCTCCAAGAAGAGAGAACTACAGAGGCAAGAAAACTGACAAGCTTAGGGTACTAGGGGCCATAGCTCTCAACAAGTTCTGACATTAATCAAATAAATAATGCAACACCCAAAGGGAAGGTGCCATTGAAAGGAACAGGATATGGAAGCAAAGTTGTGTAGATGAGAACAACTTTAATGTGTAATTACACAAACATTGAACATTGATTTAGCTTTTTTTTTTATTTTGAAGAGAATAAAACCAAACAACATAAAACAAAATACAGTCCATCAAAATGAAGTAGTGAACGTGATACAGGGCTTTAAAACTAGATAATAGGAAATCAGCAATGGCTACCATAATGCCTCTTGTTGTCTTCAAGGTAGCTGCCTACACCATCAGGCATAACGAAATCGAGCAAAACAGAACAGCATAAAATCAACCAAAACAAAACAGCGAAAGCAATACAGGGCTTTGAAACAAGATAATAGGAAATCAACCATGACTACCATAATATATCTTGTTATCTTTGAAATAGCTGCCTGTGCCATCAGATATAATAAAATCAAACAAATCAAAGCAGAATAAAACCAAACAAAACAGGACAATGGAAATGATACAAGGCTTCAAAACAAGATAATAGGAAATTAACAATGGTTACTGCCTTCCCCTTTTGGATGTTTCTTCCCCTTTCACTTTCACAATATTTATTATGCATTTTTGATCCCTCTAACTCCTTCAGTTTTTTAAACTACTGAGACAACACAATGTTCACCCACATGACTCTGAACCATTTCACCCATGAGTGTGATCACAAGTTGCATCCATTTACCTACAAGAGCCTTGAGATTATCTTTCTTTAGAGTTCAGTAGCTTTCCACTGTCTAAAAATGCCACATCTTTCTTAGCCATTCTGCAGTTTCTAGATAAGCTATCCCTGCTTTTTTCTGCTTCCCCGTCACATAGGCATTGTTTTCTCTCCTTTGACTTTCAGCCTATGAGTTTCCTTTTGAGTTAAATGTGTTTCTTGTATAAAGCATACTGATGGATCCTGTATCCTGATCCACTCTGCCCATGTTTCTTTTTATTGGTGAATCGAGGCCATCTTCATTAATGGTTATGGCCAACATGCACTGGCTCATATCTACCATGCTATTTTCCTGCTGTTAGCTCACTAATTTACCCCTCCATTCAATTGCTTGTTCCACTCGGTGATCCCCCTCTGCCGCTGTTCCGGGAATCATGGTCATTTTTTACCTCACTCTAGAATGTCCTTCAGTATTCTTTGTAGGGTTGGTTTGGTGGTCATAAATTCCTTCAGCTGTTCTTTGTCATGGGAGTATCTTGTTTTGCCATTAGTTTTGAAGGATAATTTTGCAACATCATCTGGGTTGGAAGTTGTTTTCTTTCAGAACTTGAAATACTTCACTCCAACCTCTTCTTGACTTGATGATTTGTGTTGAGAAGTCTGTCATGACTCTGATGTTTTTTCCTTTATAGGTGATTCATTTCTTCTCTCTGACATCTTTTAATATTGTGTTCTTGTGGGCTCTTGATTATTATAGGTCTAGGTATAGATTTATTTTGGTTATGGCTAGTTGGAGCTCTATATGCCCCATTTATCTGCATGTCAGGTCCTTTTCTTGTGCTTGGGAAGTTTTCTGCTACTACTTCTGTAAATTGTCTTTTTATGTCATTTGTGTTGACTCCAGCTTTTTCATTGACATCTGTCACTTTTCAATTATTTTTCTTTGCATTGTCTTGCTGCCATTGAATTGCTATTTCCTACTTCCTTGTTATTTTTAAAAGATCTTTCCTTTCACCATCACTAGCTGCAAATCTGTCTTCAAGGTCTGAAAGTTTATCTTCAGTTTCTTTAAAGCAGTTTTGTCAGAATTCAATGGAGATTTTAATTTCCTGGATATCTCTGTTTCATGCACTCTAAATCTTCCGTATACTGTTCATTCAAGATTTCCTTTATTTTCCTAAGCTCTATTTTTATCTATGCCTTCTTTAGATATGCTCAGCAATTCTTATATTATGTTTTTCATTTCTCCTTTTACTTGAGATAGCATTTCTGATCTAATTTCATTTGCTGTCTCATGAAGTTGTTTCTTTACTTGAGTTGCCACCGCTTCAGAGACTTCAGGTGTGCGACTTCCAATCTCTTCCATGTTTCATCTCCCGGACGTGCTCTGCCTGTGTTGGAGGCCAGAGACTGCCTTTTGCTTCTTTGTCTAGACATTTTCCTGGGTTCTTCGGTACAGATGGATTGAGGGGTCCCAGGCACTTCTTGCATCACCACAATTTCTCCAAGGCATGGCTGGCTGGTTCTCCCAGCCCGTGCTGGGTACAGGTTCCCGACGGTGGCCAGCGGTTGTGCTGGTGTGGGGCTGACTGCCACCTTCCCCAGCCTGGGCTGGCTTCCTGCTGCAGGAAACTCCCTGATGGCTACCAGTGTGCGCATGGCAGCAGGGCCGGCTGCTGCTGTCCCAGCCCATGCTGGTTACCAATGGGGCACATCCCCAGTGGTGGCTTGATTTAGCTTTTAAAGACAGTGTCGACCATGCTGAGGGAATGCAGTTAGGGTTGTGGTGTAGGGAGGGGAAGTTGGTGAGTATTCATGGCCCAGAGGAGAGGGGGCTAGAGAGACCACCAGGACACAACACTGCAGGGACCCTGTCTTAGGTCCCAGTTGCTATGACATACCTGAGGCAATCACTTCATACAGAGGAAAGATTTATTTTGGTTGGCAGTTGTTAGGCATGTCCCATTACTTTTGGGCCTGTGGTGAGGCAGTTCATCAGAGGGCAACCACGTGAGGGAAGAGATCCGCTCACTGCATGACAGCAGGGCGGGGGAGAGAGAGAGAGAGAGGCAGAGGCCAAGGTCCCGGATCTTCAAGACCACATCCTAATGCCCTAATTTCCTCCCCTGCTAGAGGTTCCACCCTCCACCCAGTAACCCTCTAGGTTGGCAACCAAGACTTTTGCATATGGACCTCGAGAGACAGTCTGGATCCAATCTAGGGCAACCTCCCTCAGTCTCGCACTCTTGACATCTTGTCTCACACCAGCCTTTGCCCAAGCAGCCAGGGAGGATTATTTCTGATTCTCACATATCACATAAGAAATTTGAAGGCAATGATTAAATTAAAAATTAAGGACTATGGGTTTGAAGTTCCACTCTAAGAAGATGGAAAGCTCTGAAGATGGAGAATAATGATGGTTCCATGACTACATGAACACATTCAATGCCAATGAGCTGTAGATGTGCAAATGGCCAAAAAGACCAATTTCATATTACATGTTTTACTACATGTATTTTAATATTCACATTGATATGAATGTATGCATTAATGCTTCCAATACCATTTACATTTAAACAAAATACTAGTACACTTAAATAGATGTACATTTAAAGTTATTTTAAAAGCTTCTAACAAATAAAGGGGAATGAAGGAATTGCTAACAAGCTCTTTCATGTAAAAGTAAAAAAAGGTATGCAGTTAAAATTGTTGAAACTGGCTTTCTTTTGAAAGAATGAGAAAGTGCACAGAAGACTACTGTTTCTTGTTATAAAACTTTTTGTACTGCTTAATTTTTTTAAAAGCCTCTTCAAATTAGTACTTTTATGAAAATTAGACTTTACCCTGAATATTAGAAACATTGTTTTAACAGTAGGGGGAAAATACTGGTTTATACATTTTGTGTCTATGAAAACAAAATGTCCTGGATAATGTAGAAAAAAACTAATAGTAAATATAAGTTGTGATAAAAAAAACAGTGGTGAATGCCTAATATTTTTTTAAAAAGTTATTACAATAAAAGACAAATTACTATTGTCCCCCAGCCCCTAGGTCAAACACACCTATCCCATTATTCTTGTCACTTACTAAAGCAGGTCTAAAAGTCCTCTTTCATGAGTGTCATCAGTTGCAATTTCATAGCTGAATCAATTCAATGAGTTTATTTTTCATGGTCAGTTTGACCTTTGGGTAAGAGCCAGAAGTTTCACTGTGTCATATCCAGTGCATAAGGTGGATAAAGACACACGGTATTGTTTTCACAGCCCGCCTTTCTGTTAGATGGTGCTTGGCAAGAGCATTCACTGGTTTTTTTTATCATGCCATAAAGACACTCATGAGAGAGGACTTCCAAAACTGCTTCGGGTAGTGTAGAGACAGTGGAGTGAGTGTGTTCAAAGCAGCCAGGCCTGGTGGAGCATCCGCTAATCCCAGCACTCGAAAAGGTGAGGCGGGAGGATTGCAAACTGAACTCCAGCCTGGGTAAGTCAGCAATGCGGTGAGACCCTGCTCAAACTAAAGATAAAAACAAGGGCTGGGGATATAACTCCATGCGAAACTCTGGATTTGATCTCCATTACCTCAAAAAAAATTTTTTTACAATCTGTTCAAAGCAAGGATTAATGGCAATGAGTCTTTTACAGTAATATTTTCTTAATTTAAACAATCACCATGCATTTTTATCACACCTTTATTTGGTTCGTTTTCTCCAGCAATATGGTTTCACTGAGATGGAGAACCTACCTCAGAACAGTGACCTTGCCTATGGAAGAAGCACTCTGGTAGATGAAGGAGATTTCACAGAAGCAAGCGGCAGTGAGGACATAATTCAGAGGGCCTCGGGCAGCACTCAGGAGGAGAATACAACCTTCATGGTAAAAGTCCCATGAATTTCAATTAAACATGTTCTTAAAAATGACACATACATCTTGCCAACAAGATAACTCTTCATAAACTTTGAGAACACATCCACTAGCATAGTAAGTCATACACCCTAGATCAATCTCTAATATATAGTAAGTCTACTCAATAAAGAAGTTTGCCCTGATATCCTTGAATTCTACAACAATTGCTTTCTTGGTGAATTATACGCAAAAGATATGTGGACCATTTTATTACTGACAATATTTTTAAGTATCACACTGGGAAAAAAGCTAACTCTTTCTAGAATGTCTTTCCCTTCATTAAAGTATGTTATTTTGGATTAGAATCGTCAATCAAAAGTTGCATATTATAGCCGGGGGTGGTGGCGCACGCCTTTAATCCCAGCACTCAGGAGGCTGAGGTAGGAGGAGCGTTGTGAGTTCGAGGCCGGCCTGAGCTACACAGTGTGACCCTGCCTCAAAAAAACCAGGGCTGGGAGTTTGGCTCAGTGGCTTAAGTGCCTGCCCTGGCAGGTGCGAGGTTGTGAGTTCAATCCCCAGTACCACAAAAAAAAAAAAAAAAAGTTGCATATTATTAATAACTATGACAAAGTGAAACTTTCTCCACTCACTTAACATAATTGAGACTATGTTAATTCTCCATTCTCTATGTCACAAAACTATTTCTACTTGAAATTTGGTGGACTTAAGGAAAAGGCAGCAAATTCTTTAGCAGGCTATCTTCATTTATTCTTACTGTCAAAAGAACACATGCACAGGCAGACACATAGCTAAATGATGTTAAAGGAAGTTGCATTCACCTGTCTTGAGTATCTGCATTATCTGGCCACAAATCTGTGAGAATCTTCTGTCCCAAGAGCAATATAGTCTTGATTAATAAGGGAAAATTCTACCCCTTGGTCAAACATCCACTAAACCTCTGTACTGTTCGAGCCCTGGCAAGGATGGAACAAGGATCTCACTTTGTATCCTCAGTGATCATGGTGAAAAATCAGGACACACTGTGTGGTGCAAATATTTGAGGGAGCTTGAAAGTAAATGGTATTGGCTTATATCTGTTAGGATGTTCACTCTCAAAACAACAGAAAACAATATTGATGAGGGCTTGGAGAAGTTGGAACCTTTGTGCACTGATGATAAGAATGTAAAATGGCACAGTTACCATGGAAATCAACACGCAATTTCCTTTTTAATATTTCCTAACTATACACGATCCTGATGCTCTTCAGTGGGTGGGTGGTAAATCAGCTGTGCTGCCGTCTGGGGGCTGAGTGACCCCTAAGAGCAGTAGTTTACAGCTTTGGCCTCCAGGACGGTGCTGGTGAGAGGCTCTGTCACACTTTAGGAGGTGAGCTTGTGGGAGAGCTCTGGAATCACGTCTCCACAAGAGTTGTGAGTCCCCAGTTCACCCTTTCCTTCTGCTTTACAGTTTGTGATGTAAACAGTTTACTCCACTGCATATTTCTGCCATGATGTGCTACCCTTGGGTTCGAACTGGACCCTCCAGAACCGTGAGTCAATGAACCTTTCTCATTACAAGTTAACTGCCTCTGGCATTTCATTATAATCACATGAGGCTCAGACCCTGCAGAACACACACACCAGACTACTCAAAAAGAAAAAGAAGAGAACCTCTGATTCCTCATCACTCGGATGAATCTCCAGGGAACTGCACTGAGTGGGAAAATGCCAGTTCCATACGTACAGTATGTTTAAAGTGACAGACTTCTAGAAATGGAGAACAGTTTTGTGGTCATTTGGGATTACACGTTAGGGGGAGAGACGTGGTTGGGGACATAAAAGACAACACCAGGGACCCTTGTGCTGTTGAATCTGTTCTGTGTCGTGACACGGGTGGTAGATACATGAGTTGCCCTGTAAAGACGATGAATTCATACACCCCACTCCCGGCACCTGCATGTGTCATGCTGTATGCATTTTGATGTCTGTGGAATGAAAGGATTCTGGATTTCTTAAGCTGGAACCAAATATCAACAATCAGCCTGACAGATTAGACATATAGACAGATAGATGATAGCTGTGTCACAGTAAGTGACCACAGGCGGCACAGCGGGTGAAAAGACGACCTGGAGAAGAGATGGCTCAGTCACTGAGAGCCCGGAGGGGCTGTTTCTCCACAGAGAGTGCCCAGCCATCAGGGAGATGCTGGGACCACAAAAGGCCGCCAAGCCAAGAGCCTGCTGGCTTTTATTTAGATTTTCAGTGTAAGAGAAAAAGCAGGAGAAAAGTGGTTTGGACCGGGACTGTCTCGAGGCTGGACAGTTTTTCTTGGGAAAGGGGAAGGATAACGCCACATGCAGCATGCTTCTCCAATCTAAACTTCTTGTTGCTTGACCATCAGATGGCCACACAGCCTGTGTGCTTTCGTCCCACAGTTTGATCACTTGTTCCTCACAGAGTCTGCGTGACTTTCGCCTCCCAGGGTGATTATTTGTGTGATTTTGCCCCAAATTTTAACCATTCACTCCTCACATGTCCTGCACAGTCCTTCAGTTTAATTATTCACTTCTGGCCAGGTTTCCCACACAGATAGGTGATAGAAATAGATGGAGGGAGGGAAGGAGGACGGGAGGCAGAGACAGAGACAGAGACAGAGACAGAGATCTATTCGTCAGGTGAGTGCATTGCTTCCAAGTCTAGGGAGGATGAGAAAGAATTTATGTGCTGAAAAACTTTTTAGAGTCCCTAGCTGTGAATTCAAAATTGATTCCCTTTTGCAGTACTTAAACCCTAACGCCCAGAAATGTCTGCACCTGGGCTGGAAAGTGCTTACAAGGAAGTCCACGGCGGCATTATTTAGAATATTCCGCTTTACTCTCCAGTAGGCTGCAGAGTCAGAATGGGAGGGATGGAGCCCTGGCTTTCTTCCTCGCAGACGGCCCATCCTCATTCAGGCTCACCCGACGAGGACGCGGGCCTGCCAGCACCCCCAGCCCCCTGCATCTGGAGACAGCGGGCGGGAGCAGCCCTCAGGTCTGCATTTAACACCTGCCGCCCGCCCGAGCACCTGGAGCACAGGCCGAGGCCTCCTGGGCGCTCATCACTCCTTTCCCCTGCATCCTGGCCCCACAGTGTGCACACAGATTCTCAGACTCAGCAAGGAGGCGGCAGTCTCCTCTCCCAGAGGGACGCTCCAGCTGTACGAGCGACCTTGACGTGGGGAGAACGCACAACCCTTTCTCCTCTTCCTGAAATATGGGGAGAAAGACAAATGGTTTCCCACTGGGAACACTCTCCTCCTCTCACCGCACCCCACGTCTCCCTTGGTCACCGATGAAACCAGGATGCAGAGAATCAGTAAGGAGAGGGCCTCTCACTGAGTGCCTGGCGCCCTGGAGCCCAGTGGTCCTGACTGCAGGCTCCTTGGAAGCGTGGACTCTTGGTTCCCTCCCAGACATCCTGAGTCAGACACTCGGGCACTGGGTGCAGCAGCCACTTCCGAGAGGGAGTCAGGTCATTTTGCTAGTGCCAGTCTGCTGAGAAGCACTGCTTGGAATACCTGGGACTCCTCGTGGCACGAGGGCTCTGGGAAAGAGTGCTGGGAAGTAGAGAAAGCCAGGCCGCTCTCACACAGCCCAGTGTCGGTTCAAACAGGCATCACTGATCACCAAGCAACTTCGTTTCTTCTCATTTGCTACCTAGCTACAAGACAGGCGGCAAGGAAATCACTGTTACTTTTGACAAATTGTAAAATTAAATCCTAAGGAAGGAAATTTAAAAATAGCCTGACTTTTGTGGAAGAAAAATGGAAAGAAAGAAAGAACAGTCATCAATCAATTAATTACAGCTCAATCCCAATTTAACAAGTATTTGTGGAAGTATCACTGTAAGCCACAGTGTATTAGGATTCATTGAATGAAAAAACAGTACTATCGGACACCAATGCTGACTTCTCAGAACCTAAAATATTCTCAGAACAAGCGTGTGTGTGTGTGTGTGTGTGTGTGTGTGTGTGTGTGTGAGAAAGGTGGCTCCCAGTGACTTCCAAGAAAGGATATTAGTGAGAACTACAAGCAGAAACTTGGGGTATAGTAGTCTGAAGAGTGCAGGAGATGAAACAGGGGTAGCAGAGATCGAACAGCTCCGCAGGTAGGGAAGTGCAGTGGTGATCTCACACTGTGCTAGGTTAATTCACATGAATTCACTATGCAGGATCAACAGGAGGGCGTGGGGAGCAGAGCAAGATTAAGCATGAAAAGGTATTAAGAAATCTACAGTGGTCATCTAAGCAAAAGGAGGTAACAACTTGATAAGAATCTTTCACTTAAGGTCATTTAAAATATAAATTTGTTCATGTTGCTAGTTTGTGTTATGGAGCTGTATTCAGTGTCCCTCATCTCCTGCTGGAAGTGCACTTGATCATTTTGTACACCAAGGCTACCATGGCTTAATGACCACAGCAACTTTTATTTCCAGAGGTCTATGAAAATGTGATTATGAAAACATATGAATAAGTATTGATTTTTCTTTCACCTAAATAGCATGGCAATGAATGGCCTTTAATGTGTTCTTTAAACATCCACAGGCAATCAGTGTCTATTTATAGATTCATTGATAGAGAATAGTATATGATTTGAAATCTTGCAACTTTTAGTGGAGGTATAATAAAAGATACAAAGCATGTCAAAATTTTAAGGTTTTAAAAGGGATATTGTGACATTTGGGAAATTTATACATAATTCGCAGTGGTTCAGTGATATCCTCCAAAAAATATGTGGTATCCCAATCCTCAAAAACCATCAGTATAATCTTATTTGTAGATGAAATTCAGTTAAGGATCTCAAGATAAAGTCATCCTAGATTGTCTAAGTGGACCCTAAATCCCACATCCTTAAGGAAACAAGAAGAGAAGACTGAGAGAAAGCAAGGGGTTATGTAAGAATGGAACAGAAGTTGGATTCAGATGCCACAAACCAAGGAACACCACTTGAGAGGGATGAGATGAGGGGGTGTCTTAGTTGCTTTTCTCTCCTTGCTGAGACAAAACACCTGATGCCCAAATTGAAGAGGAAAAAGTTTATCTAGCTCACAGTTTGTGGAGGTTTCAGTCCGTAGGCAGCTGACTCCAAGGCAGGGTGGCATGGCAGAGGGGCAACACTTCAAGGCAGCAGAAGACAGCAAAAGCAGCAAGAGTGAAAGGGGAGGAGAACAAACCTCTTTCCCTCCCTTATATTGTGAGCAGGCTCCCACCCGTTTGGGCAGGTGCAGCGCTCACACCATCTCCCTGCCCTCCTCCTGTACAGGCTCAGGATGTTTGCAAAGTCAGGATCCCGGGGCCCTGCTGAGTGGCTCAGTTAACCTTCTAAACTTCTCAAGTTGACACAACGTATCAACCATTACAGGGTATATTGTCCCATAAGGCCTTTCTGCCATGGCAGCCCTGCAAAGCCTTCACCTCTGACTCCAGAAGTGAGAAAGAGTAAGTCCTGCTTTACATCATCAATCTGTGATACTTCCTGCATCCCCTACAGAAAATAAATGCATAGAATCTTTTTTCAAATTGATCTGGCATTCGAAGTATATCAACCCTCTGCTGATGTTCACTGAAATGCAGTCCACTCTCCTCATCTGGACTGAAATTTGTACTGTGCCTTTCTTTCTCCTCACAGTTAGTCTTCGCTGAGACACAGAAGGAAGAAGACACGTGGGCCTGATGGCAGGGAATTTGCTTTGAGCGAGAGGAGTGCTCGGGATAGAACCTGACCACCTCAGCTAATGCTTTCCAGAAAGCGAAGGAAACGGGCAATTATCCACGCTCTATTTTTTCCTCTATTTTCCCAAAACTGTTTACCATGTGTTTCCTAAAAGCATTCAGGCTTTTTGTCCTACAGATCATAGGAAAGAAGAAGAAGAAGGTCAGACTTCGGGATTATTCGTTCCCTGATGCAAATATGGAGATAGAGTATGTACTAATAATCACCAGTGGTATTTGAAAGAGTATCTCTGTCCTTCGCAGTTGTCTTGACTTCTTTTAAACAAAGTTCCGATATCGTTAAAGGAAAATGTTTATGACGAGAAACAAAGAAACAGGGTCAAAGAACCTTGTTTAAGGAAGTCATTCTCAAGCATCACCATCTTGAAGGACCAATGTATAACAAGCAATAACGACGCGAATGAAAGAAGAGCCAGGGGTCCCCAGCCTGTGCCGCAGGGGGCTCACGGCGGGCCGGGAGAAATCCAGACACAGCACGGGATCGCCGGCGAATCACGCCGTGCACGACCCCTTCCCTTGGCACAGAGATGCCCACCCACGCGGGTCACACGGGGACCGGTCACGGCAGGGGGAGGACAGAAACTCTCAGGCGCCTTTGCCGTGTGACCTGTCTCCAGGGCACCCCGTCCATTTGGATCAGTGGCAAAGTTTCCAAAAAATTTAATTTCCAAAAACCGAAACAATGCAGTGCCCACCATTCCTCTGCTGGACTGACGCGGACCGAGACGCCCGGGCCGTCTCAGCGGAGCCTCACGCACCTCCACGGAGCGGAGCTGTGGCATCGACGCCCGCCCTCTGCAGAGCAGCGCTCCTCCCGGACTCCCGCGCGGGCTCCACGGAGAGAGAGGGCTGCGGGGAGGCCGCACTGGCGGGGGTCCCCAGGTGCTCCCGGGGAAACGGGCACACGGGCACACGGAGGCGCAGCGCGCGCCCTCGGCCCTCGCGGTTTGCAGGGACCCCGAGGGGCCGCCGGCAGTTACCTCTGGCCACGCGGAGCACCCGCGTTTTTCCTGCTCAACAATTTCCTCCCAGAACACGGACATCGGAATCCGATGTTGCTTAGGGGAAATCACGGCAAATGTGTAGGAAAATTGACTCCCCCGTGCATTCGTGACGCCGAGGAAAAGACGTCAGCCCCAGGTGAGATACCTCGCGGTTTCTCTCACATGAGAAACCCAAAGTGTCGATAACGTAAGAGCAAAGGAGCCGATAAGCGGCCGCAGACAGGGAGACACTGTAGATTAGAGGGCGCTCAGGATGGGGGTGCAGAGGGAGGGTGGGAAAGGAAATAGCAGGGATCGAGATGTGACGCGGATATCTGCCAGGGGAGAGGACGAGTGTGTTTATCATGCATTGCAAACATATTAATACACCAATAAGAAGCATCATCGGTAGCATCATTTTCTTCATTTTAATTCTAAGGGCGCCATCTGCTGACCATTGTTTTTCTTCTTTCTTTTTATCAAATTGATTCATAATCAGTTTGTATGACCCTCAGCCGCCATCCAGGGTATGCCTGGTGTATTTTACAGTTACACTTTTGAAGTAAAGCCACGAGAATCGTACTGCTGTAACACGAGCGAGAACTTGAGTGGGGCGCGGTGACAGTGTGGGGGACCTGCTCGGGCACACGCGTGACCAACATGCCCAGGCTGAGCCCATTCTGAAGCAACTGTGGAGTAGATCGAAAGTCTTAAAACACCCTGTTTGTTCAGTTCTGGGGATTTAACCCAGGGCCTTCACATTCCCAACACACACACACACACACACACACACGTATGTTGTTTGTTTGCTTGTTTTTTTGGTTGGTACCGGGGATTGAACTCACAACTTTGCACCTGCCAAGCAGGTGCTTAAGCCACTGAGCCAAACTCCCAGCCCTATTCTTTTTGAGGCAGGGTCACACTGTGTAGCTCAGGTTGGCCTTGCTCACGTTGCAGCCCAAGCTGGCCTCAAACTCACAAGGCTTCTCCCACCTCAGCCTGCTGAGTACTGGGATTAAAGGTGTGCGCCACCATGCCCAGCTCCACACGCATCTTTTTTTTAAAAAAAAATTGAAATCAGTTCCAGCTAAATCTCTAATTTGCCCAAACTGGGCTCAAAATTGTAATCCTGCCTCTACCACTCAGAGTACTGGGATTACGGGTGTGTGCTCCCACATTTGGCTAAAAATGTTCATTCCTTTTAACCATGAATAAAATCCTGTGAAGGCATCTTTCAAAGAATTAGAGATTTGGGCAAACGTTTAGGTGTCTGTCTACTTACTTTGGCTGATGAATAAGAATTCTGTCTATACTTGTGGGTAAAGATATAGATGCATGTACAGTGAACAATCATTATAAATTTAATTTAAAATTTAAAAATGGAGAGAATTACAGACATTTTCTTGTATATTTTATAATGAACTAAAAGAGAGGAGCTTGACCATTTGTAACACAAAACAGTGATAAATGTTAAGGATGTAGAAATGTTAATTACCCTGATTTGATAATTTGCACACACTCCACCTCATAAATATGTACAATTAGTATATGGAAATTAAATATTAAAATTGAATATATAGAAAAATGCTTATGATATAATGGTACATAAAATAAACCAGTAAGCTAAACACTGTTATCTTGATTCCTGCTAAGCACAAACCACATCTATACTTGAATTTAAAATAAATTGAACGCAATCAGAGTAGTTACTCATTATTTCAGTTTTCCGCTTGACTTTTGATATTTCTAGAATATGTACTAGATATATATATTCACTTTTATAATCAGATAACTCAAATTGAATTTAAGCAGACATTTTTATTCAAAATATTTTTCTGCTGCTTGGAAAAATAAAATCATATGCTTTACTTCCATCTAGTGGATGCAGGAGAAATTGCAATGTAAATCTAAAAGTTTTCTTTAATAATGTATTTTAAAATAAAACTAAGGAAAAGGGGGCAGTCATGAATAGGAGCAGAAGAGGAGAAGAAAAGAGAAGAGACGAGAAAAGGAGGGAAGCGCACTGTGTAGAACACCACGCACAAAGCCTGGAAACACAGCACTTTAGACCACACGGCTGCACCAGGGTTTGCACAGATTGTGCAGCCTGCTTTGGTAACAATGCCTAAGTGGATCTCCTAAGTGACAGTGGACTCCCTGTCTCCGTCCCCGGGCATCTGCACCTGTGACGCCTGCTGGCCCCCCTGCCCTGAGGGACACTCCCTAGGGGCCTCCGAGGCCTGCCTGGACCAGTCCTTCCCGCTGGGATGCCCGGCCTCCTCTCACCCCTTCCTACGCTCTCTTCTCCGCCCGCTGCGGCCTCTATGACTTTTCTTTGGAGAGTTCTCTCTGGACTTTAAAGCCAGTAGATCTGCACTGCAGCATGCATTCTTTTAAGTTTAGAAATCTCACTTAAATTTTCTCAAATGGTTTTTGTCACTGAAACTAAAACCTAAATTCCTTGTCATGCCGTGGAGGTCACGTGCTTGCTTCCGTTTGCAGAGCCGTGGACCTTCCCCCAGCACCCACCACATTCCACCCTGTAGGCTGTGGGCCTGACCACGTGCTCTCCTGATTGGCTGCAGACCTCTCCCACTTTATCAGGCCGGAAAGGGGCTGTTCACGGCTGCAGCCTTGTGGTGGCTGTACCTAGATGTCCACCTAAGTCTCACAGCTGGGGCTTTTGGTCGGTAACTGGATCGTGGCTGTGTGACAGTGGATTTTCACCCGGCGGGTTTGTAGCCGGGAGTGATGCTGGGAGATACAGCCTGCTGGGAAGAGGTGGGTCACTGTGGGTGTGGCCTGGAGACATAGATAGGCAAAGATATTTGTCCATACTTGTGGGTAGATACAGATGCATATACAATGCGCAGCCAGAATTTTAAATTAAAATTTTAAAGTGGAGAGAATTACAGACAATTTATTGAAATATATTCTCCTTCCTTGAGAGCTCGCTGCTGCCGGTCTGCCATGCCACGGACTGTTCTCCTCTGCCGTGCCACCCTGGCTCGGAATCAGCCCACCATGGACTGAGATCTCGGCAAACTGTGATCCAAAATAAACCTTTGTTCCTTTACGTTATGGGTATCAGCTATTGTGCCCCAGCATGTGAAAGTAACCCAAATACTCATCTTCCATAAAGACCAGACATCTAGAAAAATACAGATGTTTTTGTAATGATAGCACCCTAAGAGATGATCCTTTCTATAACTAGTACTAAAGGAAATTTTATATGAAAATTTTTATCTCAGTAAAATCTAGAACTGGCTATAAATGTATATTAATTTAACCTAACTTGAATTAAAATATAGGGTGCTGAGACATTGGTTAGATATTTTTAGAAACTCATATTCTAATTAGTGCCATATATGATTCCTGAAAAATAAATTTTTATTCTCTGTACCAGCAGAATTCTGCAGGTGCTTGAGCCACGAACGCCAAGGGCAGAAATCTGAGTTGCGTGTACTGAAATAAGAAGAATTTAGGAAAAGTGTCAGCAGTCAAGGATAAGAAACAGGAGCAGAGGGAGAGGCGGACCTGGGGAGGGGCCGGTGTTGGTGGCGACCCCTGACCAGAGCACGGAGAGGCCGGGTGTGAGGACAGGGCCGCCCGAGGGAGGCACCGGCCGGGGAAGAGCACGCGCGGCCCCACAGCAGCCGGGAAGCCAAGGCCGCAGACGCCGCCCTCAGACGCAGGAGCCCGGGAAAGGCAGCCGCGTCTGAAAAGAGCGGGCCCCTGGGGCCCCTGACCTCTGCCTCGCCGAGATGCAGATGCCCTGAATCCCAGGCCTCCCCGGGGCAGGGACAGCCAGTGCTGAGGACAAGGCCAGAGGAAGCCGGCGCAGCTCTGCGGCCCTGGCTGGGGAGCCCTCGCCTGTCTGCCAGACCCGGCCCAGCCCGCGACTCCCTTGTGAGTAAAGAGGGGTGAAAAGGCCCTGCAGAGGCGCTCAGAGTGCCACAAACAACACCTGTCCCAGAGGACAGCGGTGGTCACAGATGAGGGCTTGGGCGCGCACTAAAGGACAGTGTGTCTACAAATAAACCATCAGGAATGGAAAGTGTGTTTAGCAAGGACATTCAGTACAAGGTCAATAAATAAACAAATAGCCGGGCGTGGTGGCGCACGCCTTTAATCCCAGCACTCGGGAGGCTGAGGTAGGCGGAGCGTTGTGAGTTCGAGGCCGGCTTGGGCTACAACGCGAGCGTAAGGCCGGCCTGAGCTACATAGTGCGACCCTGCCTCAAAAAACTAGGGCCGGGAGTTTGGCTCGGTGCCTTAAGTACCTGCCCGGGCAGGCGCGAGGTTGTGAGTTCAATCCCCGGTGCCGCAAAAAAAAAAAAATAAATAAATAAATAAATAAATAAATAAACAAATACTGATTGTATAACTGTGAACAAAGCGTAGCTTAGCTTTATCAAGTATAACACACTCACAAATAGATCTAAGAAGCCAGACTGTGTCACAACAAGCTTTAAAATATTGCCTTATTTAGAGTACTGTATTACATTCACAGATACAAAGACTTAGAATAAAAAAAGGCCAGTGTGCCCCCAGATCATCTAGATTCAACAACATCCAAGTTAAAATACCAGCAGGTGACTTTGGGGGGGGGATGGGTAATGAAACTCAAACTCAGGACCTTGCAGTTGCCAGGCAAACACTTGTGCCACTGAGCTATATCCCGGCCTGAGCAAGTGATTTTAATAAACGTTACCAAGCTGATTCTAAATTGTGCATGTATGTAAGGTGTCAGGAATAGCCAAGAAAATATTGAAGAAGAATAACAAATTAGGAAAGCACCCCACTGCTAGCGAGATGCATAATAAGTCTGCATTAGTTAAGGCAGTATGGAAATTTGCATTAAGAAAACCAGATGGACAATGTGAAAAGCTACGAGGTCCAGAAGAAGCACACACAGACACACAAAAAATTTGTTTTACTGTAAAGATGAAACTCTGGGTCAATGGAGGAATACGTTTCAGCAGTTTGAGTCAAACTACTATCTGCATAGATTTTCAAAAAAATGACCAGTAACTCATTGACCATTTAAAAAATCAGTTGTAGTTTGATGTTGGCTCTACATATAAAATATGAAATACTAAAAGTTCTACAATATAACAGCAGAGAATCTTTACCATATTGTCATCAACAAAGATTTAAAATAATATTATAGAATGGTCAATAAACATAAAGGAAGAGATTGACAAGTTGATTACTTATGAAAATTAACTCATTTCCTTCATCAATTTAAGAGGGAAAAGACAGGTCATCAGGTCGGAGACAACATTTGCAACACGTGGTAGCAGAAGAAAAGGACCCATATCCAGAGGAAATAAAGAACTTCTGCAAATCAATAAAAATACAACTAAGCAGACAAACAGACAAGAAATGCGAACAGGTACATGACAAAAGGGGATGTTCAAATTACCAAGGGCCTTTGTTAGTCTGTGAGGGGATAAAAAGGAAAATCACAGCATGGTGTGACCTAGTCTAAAAATGCAAAGACAAGAATGACAAGGGCGCAAAGCAACTCCCAGAAACCTCTGGGCTGGTCTAGTGCAGGTCAGTTTAAGTAGTTTGGAAAACAGGTGGCATTACCTACAGAATCTGAAGAGCAATACACCCTAAAATACAGCGCTTCCACTTCCTGTAACTAACACCCTAATGTTGACTGGATAGCTGGGTAGTGTCAGAAATGCGGCTGGGGTTCTGTAAATCCTTACTCATTTATGTCTCCCAAGAATACCGCAGGTATCATCTTAGCAGTTACGCAGTAATTCCACAGATGGCCTAAGGTCACACTGGCAGCATCGAGAGGAGGGAGAGTCGCACTCGAATCTGTCCACATTCGGGGCCCAAGCTCCAGTGTCACCCTGCCCTCGTTCCGCCTATGCAGTAATCACGGGGAGCGACCACCTTCCCCACTTCACAGGGACGGACACTGTCCCTCCCCCAGGCCACCTCTGTCCCTCCTGCTCGAAGCCCTGCAGCGGCACGTACTGGGGCTGTTTCTTGACCTTGGAGTGGATCAGATGGGAAAAGCGGAGGAGCTGGTGCCAGCAGGCGGCAGGAGCTGGTGCAGGAATGCTCCCGGGTCACCTTAGACCTGTCTCTCTGAAGTCCCCAACAAGAGGAAGCCCTGGTTATCTACTTCCCCCACCTCTGTATCACTTTCCACTGCTCTGCGGGGTTCAGCTGGCATCTTCTGAATCAGCCATTTGACTGTAATTCTGGTCTCAGAATGCAGGTGGGAACCTGTGTTGACCAGCTTTCCATCACTATAACAAAATGCCTGACATAAGGAACTTACAAGGAGAAAAGGTTTGTTTTGACTCCAAGTTTTTGAGTTCCCAGTTCATGACCCATTGATGCCCAGTGTGGGGTGTGTGACGCAGCTGCACACTGAGGCAGGAGTGTGTGGCAGGGGACACTCACCTGCACCCTGCACCTGCAAGCAAGAGACAAAGAGAAAGGGCTGGGGTCCCACTGTCCCCTTCGGAATCCACCCTAAATCACCAAAGACCAAGACACAGCCCTACCTTTAGGAGCTTCCATCCCCTCCCCCACTCCCAGGGCCAAAGCTTTAATACACAGGCATTGGGAGACATTGGACATCTAAACCACGGCAGAACTCAACCCAAGAAAATAACAACTTTATTTAAGGACAGTAAAATTACCACATTCGGCATCTGAAACAGCGTGCACTATTTAATATTAACAGACACCTGTGATGTGCTGTTCATCATATCCTGGAGGAGTAAGTCATGTACAAGTGATTTCATAAAATGTGATCCAGAAATTTGCCCATAGGCTTGAATTTTCCACTATTAAAGTATATTATTTTGGCATAAGTGGAGTAGGTCTCAGATTTTTTAAAAGTAGCATAAATCTATTAAAGAACAATCAAACTTCAACATATAGCTCGGGAATAAGCAGAGTTTTCTTGATAAAAAGAGTGAGGCTCAGCACTCCGCCCGCTCAGTCTTCTTACCTTGAAGGCCTTGCTGTGCCAGGACATAAAGTCGGAGGTCCTCTGCACCTTGGAACTGCAGGGCCAAGAACTCATTTTTGTGAAAATGTGGACCCAAAGCTAGAGAAGCTCAGTGATTGTGTCAGCGCGCGCAAGACCCAGGGCTTGAGCCTCAGCACTGCAAAATAATAATGAGAATCAGAATAATAATCAATAATCATAAGCTGATTAAAACTTTTAAATGATCCTGCTGGAAAAATCAGTGTCTTCATCTGTTAAAATGTAAAGCACAAAAGGGAAGGAGGGCGGGCCAGCGCGCTGATGGTGTAACCAGGATCTTCGTTCTTGTCTTCTAAAACCTCTGTAGGGTCAACATCATTAACCAACTGCAAGTAAGAGACAGTCTGTATGGGGCTCAGAAACACACCCAGCGTTAGATGGATGAGGATGATGAGACTGGACCCTATTCTTGGTGGTCTCAAAGCTCATATACACACACCACAAGAAAGCTAATTATTAACAGAAACAGGAAAAAAAAGGCAGCTATACATCACTTGTGATTAGGGTGATTGATCAAAGGTGGCACCAGGACGAGGCAGCCAAGGAGAGTGACAGACGGGGTGGAGGGCAGGCCAGCACAGCAGGAGTCAGCTGCTCACATCCGTGGGCTCCGCCAAGCAGGACCCACCTGGTCTGCGCAGCTTACCGGCACCGCCGAGCGCTGACCCTTGCCACCCTGCCCTGGCTGTGTCAAAGCAGGAAGCGGAGATGAGTGGGAAGGCTGATGACAGCAGTCCAGGCCAGAGGCACTGGTGGCTGGGAGGTGGCTGTGGTCGGAATGCGATGGAATTCTAACTCCCATGGTAATGGTATTAGAAGGCAGAGCCCTTGGGAGATGATTAGCTCAGGAGATGATTGTCAGGAATGGAGCTGGTGCCCTGGCAAAAAGAGGCCTAAGGGAAATCCATTTCCTTCACACCGTGAAGACTGAGAAGGCGCCTTGCACAAACCGGGAAGTGGTGGGTCCCACTCGGCACAGTTCTGCCAGTGCCCTGACCCTGGCACCCCCAGCCTGCACGCGTGAGGAAGACACGCTTGGCGGAGACAAGCCGCCCAGTCTCCGCACTGTGTCGCGGCAGCCCACATGGACTAGGGCATGTGTAAGCAGCCCAAATGCAGAGAAAGCAAAAACCGAGAGAAGCAGAAAGAATGGGATATACTGTTGTGACGAACTGAGGGTGAAGTAGATACAGGAAAGGCAGGATGTCAGTTTCTGGTTTGGTCCACAAGCTGTACCAGAGTTCAGATGGGAAGGCAGGATTAGGAAAGATAAGAAAGAAGAAAATTTAGAAATCAGCAGTCCTGTTGTGTCCCAATGCCCCAAGACACACAAGTGGAGACATCAGATGAGCAGCCAGCAGCAGCTGTAGAGGACGAAGGGTAATGCGCTGTCCACCGGAGGGCAGGAAACCAAGACGCGGGGAGAGAGAGCTGCCTGCCCAGAGACCGGGGAGAGGCTGCGGGTGTGGAGTGGCTCAGGCTCGAGCGAGTGCCCAGCACAGAAGTGCCCGGGGTGCCTCTGGGACTGTGGGGTGAGCGGGGTGTCTCCATCACAGCGGGAACTGACTGGAGGCAGAGCAGACACTGTTGCAGCTAAGCTGGCCGACCGAGTGCTGGAAGTGGAGGGGGTTTCACCTCACTCTTCAGACCCACCGTAGGTGAACAAAGCGAAGTCATCAGCCTGGGGAGCCGGAGCTGGGAAGGGCGGTGCTGCACCACTGAGAAAGTCACGCTGGAGACCAGCAGACAAGCACACTGCATTCCGCAGCAGAAGGATTTGGCAGTCTGAGAACTCAGCTGAAATTTTAATCAACTGGACAACACCAGTGTACTTCTCTCCAACAAGCCCGGTACTTGGATGAGTTTCTGAAATAGCTGAACAACTAACAAACATAAGAAGAGAGTGAAGGGAGAGTCAAAGGAGCTTCCCGGAGGGGTTTAAGGACAGCAGCACACTCCTCTGGGGAAGGAGGAGGTGACCGCCGGTCCCCTCGCGGGATGCACCCCGGGAACTACGCTAAGGAGCCCGGACCTTGTGCAGTGCCCCCTTCTCCCTCGGGGTGGCACCGGGCCTCCCTGTCTCAGCCACACTAAATTATAAACTGCCAGTCGAGTCCCAGCTTTGCCCCGTATGGCCTTGAGCGCCGCAGCTCCCCTGAAATTCCCCTTCCAGCTCTGGCAGGGCCCCACCTTCCCGGGACACAGCCCCCTCGGCCCGCCCGCCCGCGCCCCTCTCCCCCACGCCGGGGAGTCCGCACGCCGGCGCGGGCCCACGCGAGTCAGGTTCGCTGGGCTCCCTTCATTCCTTCTCCTCCGACGCTGCTGCTTCCTGCAGGCTTCCTGCGACGCCGCTCCAAGCCTCTTCCTTCACATCCTGAGTTCTCTCCCCGCGGAACCCGGCCAGATCGGGCTCTCCAGGACCTCACTCGTCGGCTCCCGCACACGTCCGTCTGGCTGTGCGGTACCGCGGGCTCCCACGGCCCCGCCCACAGCTCCCGGGATCCGGCTGGGGACTCAGGGCTTCTTTCCTTCAAACACGGAAACCCGAACACCGGCTCTGTTCTCACAGGGCAAAGTCCTCCCTACTCTGCAGTGCCCACGTTAAATGCTGCTGACCGTGGGATGCACGGTCTCTGTGTCCCTTGACTCGCACTAGCAAGCTTCCCCGCACCAGCTTAGCACCTCTGTGATACCGGATTGCATCTGTTTGTGTGTGGCTCCTGTCTTACTTTCTTGTCACTGGGACAAAATACTCAGTGTCTGCGATTTAAAGGAGGAGAGGTTCATCTTGGCTCACAGTTCCAAGAGTCTTGGTGTTTGTATGATCGGCTGCCCCAGACAGAAGTGGCACAGCAGAGGGCAGAGTGGAGGAGGACAGTTGCTTAGGTCAGGGTGGCCCGAAAGCAGAAAGACAAGGCGGGGGCCAAGGTGGGAGGTGCACCTTTCCAGTCAAGCTCTAGTGACCACCGCCCTGGCCGAGCCCTGCCTCCTAGGAGCAGTCAGGCGGTGCCCTGTGGCCCAGCACTCTTCCTGAAGCCCCGCCTTTGGGAGCATGAGGGCCTTGGGGAACAGCTGTACTGGACCACAGTATCTCCCTTCCCCATTAGTTCTTCCTGCAGAAAGAACCGTGCCCAAGTTCAAGCCCAGCCACAGTGTATCTTTGAAAAACCTGACTGTTTCCAGAAAACGAATACTGAGTGGTGCACGAATACATTCACTCTGTGGGTTGACAGTCATTGCCGTAGGTCAGATGCACACCCGGCTGGCCCGTGGCCACAGAGGAAGGCCATTTGGATCAAGGCCAAACAGTGGACAGCCCTGAGCTCGATTCAGTCTGGGGAAAACATCTCTCATGTAGATCTCTGGAATTAGGTCAGAGTGAGAGAACTAGATCGTGCATTGTTACATAATCTCAAATAAAGAGGGACGGCTTCCTAACCTGACAAAAATAGCAACCGAGAGCAAATATGTCAGCTTTGATTTCCTGGGAAATAGTGTTCTTTTTATTTGGTGTTTATTGTATGCTCACAAATGCACGCCTAAAAATATTTATGAAGGGAAATTTTTGGAGTACTCTGAACAATGTAAAACTGAATACATTCTATTTTTGAATTCCTACACCTATCCGCAATAGGAAAAAGCTTTCACGTTAATCAGCAGGAATGTTCCAGATTCAAGAAGCAATTCAATTCCTTTTTATATGGACTTCTTTTTGTGGCACATGGCTTACTATTTACGCAGGCCGTCAGCACGGCCATCAGTACCAGGGCCCGGCCTCCTGGTGGCGGTAGCGAGAGCTCCGTCTGAGGAGAGGAGGTCCCTGGGCAGGTGCTGTTTACCCACCGGTGGATGCTGGGCCCTCTGAGCTCTGTGCACCCTCTCGCCTCGGCCCTCTTCAGTGAGGCGCTGACTGGAGTGATGCTGTTTATCAAACACAAATCCTTGGTATTTAGAACCCAAGAGGCCTGGTGAGCCCTCTCCTCGCCTGCGTGTGTGTGTGTGTGTGTGTGTGTGCATACGCGTGTGACTGTGTGTGTATTCTAAGTAGAGGGACCAACATGCTCTCGGAATGGCACTGAGTGGGAAGGGGAGTGGAAAAGAATGTAGAAGAATTAGGATATGTTATGTACAAGTATTAGCTCTCTGTGATAAATGTAATCTTTATGAATTACAAACATGTATTTTTAAAAATAAACTTAAAAAAATCTACCTCTCATAGGACTAACAGGTGATACACACACACACACACACACACACACACACACACATAGTAAAAATAACGTGCACAGCTTCACAGTTAAGTATGGTCATTAGGGGGAACAGTATTGTAGTCACTCAAAACTTAAAAAGGAGACTACTATCCGATCCAGGTATCCCAGTCCTGGGTGTACACCTGCTGTTAGTGTGTGGTTTGTATCCCAAAGGTTCATGTGCTTGTAAGGACAGGGATCTGTAGACAGCAAAATAGGATAGGGCCTTATTAGGATATGTTATGTCCTCCATATGTTAGGTCCTCCAGCTAACTTTAACTAGAAAGAGTTAAAACTTTACTAGAAAAATTTTCCTGGGAGCAATTTTAAGGATGGAGGTAAAAGAAGAGAAAACCCAGATAAAAAGCGCATGTGGCAGGAGGGTTTTCTCAGAGAGAAGGAGCTCAGACAGCGCACGGCGAGGGCCAGGGCACACAGATAAACCGCCCCCACCTCCAGCGGAATGCAGGGACAGCAAAGCCAGGAGAGACCCACTTAGGGCACAGGCGCATTCCGTGCGCACTCATGCCAGTGCTCTCCATACGCATATATACTCGCTCCAGGGTCACTGTGCTCATCAGATAACTGTGGGCTACAGTAGACACCCACAAGCCCCCTCACCAACGCTACACTAACCATGAATAAGGAACCCGCTTACCAACCTGCTGCCCACGCCAGAGACAAGGCTCCGTAAAGCAGGTCAAAGACAAGTGAACAGACAGGAAGAAGCTGCAGGTGGACACCAGGAGAGATGACGTAGACAGGGGTGCCCAAAAGCCAACTGGGGTACAGCACGTTCTGGGGAAGGGACCAGGTTCCCAACCCCCTGTACAAGCAGCCAGGAACACAGGGCCCACAGGTCCCCTACCTTTCCAAGCCTCCTCCTCTGGTTCTTATCAGGGTGTCTGTCTATCTCTTCCTTCATCCTCCTTTCCCGTGAAGCCTTCCTTTCCAAGCGTGGCTCCTTTGCCCTTTGCAGGTGCAGAGCTTACGAGTCCTGGTGAGCTGCTCACCCAGCTGAGCTACGTGCTCACTGTGCCCCAGACGCAACGTGCTGTAGATTTGGTCCCCACGTGGCTGCTCCGGGGCGAGGGCTCTGAGAGACGGGAACCAGGAGGAGGTGACTAGGGGACTGGATGAGTACCCGCGGTGACCCATGCACTTCTCCAGACTGGTTTCCGCGAGAGTCACTGTGTATTACAAGCATTGCGAGGCTGGCTCCAGCGCACTAGCTGGCTTCCGTCTGTCACACCACACAGCCCGAGGCCATCCCCCCGGGTGAGGTGCGCAAGGCACCACAGAGGCAGCGCCCAGCTTTGGAAGTGCGAGCTCCACCATCACCGCATCCCACAGAGATGCTTGGCGTGTTTGCTGGGAATGAAGCTGTTTTTACTTCAGGAGAAGCACAGGCCTGAAGACCGAGACTTTTAAAAATTTGTTTTCCAGGAGGCCCGCACTACATGAGTAATCAACAGTTTTGTTTTGATTGCTTCCATTTCCTACAGATACAGGTCCCAGTGCAGGGACAGCGTTTCCCAGACGGGGTAGGTACGCTCATCTGAGTCATGAGCGCCCGCCGGCACCGTGGCCCTGGCCTGGAGTATCACAGGGAAATTAAAGCCAGCTTGGGAGAGGGCAGATTTCGGGGATCCCAGGGATTGGGATTCGAGGTTCTGGTAGGCTTGGCTCTTAAAGCCTGGCACCATCTCGGATTCTGCAAATTTCTACATTAATAGATGGCTATTTACCAAATCTCCGAACTTTCTTACTTCCTTCTTTATTTAGAAGTCAGTAGTGCATACACATCAGTAGGCTATTCATACTTGTATCTCACTGAAAATGCTCACTTTATCAAAAGTTTAAGTAGTTTTGCCCAAGGAAACTCTTTAATAAAAAAAAAAACCTCATGTTAAATATAATATCATTAAAATACTTTCACTTCCTTCAAAATAAATCTAGTCACAATTCAATCACTAAAGTGATAAAAACACACATCATATGTTGCACTTGAAAGCCTTGGTCTGTAGCACCATACAGGAGCCTTACAATATCTTTCTAGATGACAGCAGTCTCTGGGACCAAGGTCAAGAGTTGAGGATCTGACCTCTGTTCAACCATCTCAGAATTCCCCAGGGATGTTCAGATAGGCTATTTAGACAGTTAAGCCAGAGGCACTGCAGAGCCAGGCCTGGAAATAGAGAAGGAATTGGAGACCTTTCCCAAATGTCCATTAACGAGAACAGCCTCACATAACAGGGAAGGAGGGTGCGCGGCCTGATTTAGGACGCGAATATAAATCACTGCTGTATTCGGCAGTTGACACGGCCTCGGTATTATTACACTGATGGAAGCGATAAACAGAAAGAGGGAAACACTCTCTGCTACCAGGAGGGTAATGGTGAACCCGAGCCAGAGGTACGGCTCAGCCCAGAGCAGTGCTGGGGGACCCTGAGTCATGTTTGTGGGAAGTACGAATGTGCATGTGTATTCCGAGGGCACACAGATCCTCACTGCTCTCCATCTCATCTCCGCAGCTTAGCATGACTCTGGTCCCATCCTCTCCCCTGGTTTTCCCATGGGGTCGAGCACAGGCACACAGCAGGGCGAGGCTGCAGCAGCTGCTCCCGAGGGCCCCACGGGATGAGTAAGAGCTTGCCGTGCTGTGTCGGGACTGGCAAGCTCTCCTTCCCGGAAACAGCCCAGCCGCCAGCATCTTCCAGGATTCCTGCAAGGGCAGCCACCCGAGACCCAGGCAGAGGCCAGCGGCCTCCGGGAGCTAAAGTGACAGATGGTTTGCTGTGACCACAGGTTCCTGTTATGAGACTTAGTCATCCTAATGGGCTCAGGATGCAGAAAAGGATGGCAATTCTTCCCGTTTATCTCCAATTCTCACTGTATGCCAGTGGCTTTTACTTGTTCACTCTAGAGAAAATTCTTGGAAAAATGGAGCTTAGTGAAGCTCCCAGAAAATTGTGGAAGATATTAACATTTTAGTATTGCTAAGTCATGTTTATAAACCAGAAACTGCTAGAAGACAACATAGGAGAAACACTTGAAGCATAAGCATAGGAAAAGACTTCCTGACTAGGACTCCAACAGCACAAGAAATACTGGCAAGAGCCAACAGATGGGACTGCATAAAATTAAAATCCTCTGCACAGCAGAGAAAACAAGAGTGAAGAAATAAACAACTGAATGAGAGAAAACTGCTCACTACTCTTTTGGTAGAGAATTGACATCTAGAATAAAGAACTTCAAAGGCAGCCTTCATAAACTAATGAACCAAATAAAAAGTGGGCAAATGTACAGAATGCTTATCAAAAGAAGTTCAAGTAACCACAAGAGAAATGCAAGTTAGAGCCGCATCAAGATTCTGTCTCTCCCCAGTCAAAACAATTATCATCAACACAGAAAACAGTGAATAATGACAAGGGTGTTGGGAGAAAAAAGGAATCCCCCTTCATTGTTTGTGGGGTGTATACTACCACAGCCTTCATGGAAACCAGTGTGGAGATTCCTCAAGAGACCAAGTGTAGAAATACCACTTAACACAGTTATACCCCTCCTGGAGGGGATCCGGAAAGAATTAGGACTACATGCTACAATACTACCGGTATAACCATGTTTGTAGCAGCACAATGCACAATAACTAAGCTAAAACCCTTCAACAGATGAATAGATAAAAACAAACATGGAATAGATGCATAACAGAATAGTATTCAGCTATAAAGAAAAAATTGGACTCATTTGTAGGAAATGGGTGTAACTACAAATCATCATGCTAAGTGAAATTAGCCATACTCAGAAAGTTAAATGTTTTTTCTTATCTGAGAAACATAAAAAAAGTTAATTAATTTAAAAATGAGTAAAAGAGAGATGACAGGAAATCAGGTAGACTTCTTGAAGAAGGGAAGGAAATCATTAGGAAAGAGAAGGCAGCAAAAGGTGGGTGATGAGACTGAAAAAGATTATTAAATAAGTGTACCAATTTTCCAAAATTAACCTTGTCATCATGTAATATTAACATATGCTAATAACGTAAAATAAATCATGTTTTAAATAATGCATTGTGTATAGTAATACGTTGTTCATGAGAAGTTGCTAACCAAATGGCTCTACAAACCCAGGCAGAGGACTGTACTGTAGTTCAGAAAATACTTTTTCCCGTTGTCTCGCCCCAGCCTAACGCAGGAATGCACCTCACTGTCCCGTAAGGGGTGGCCAACTCGTTTTGGCTCACTGGACTTTGAGTGGATGTGGAAACGCCTGTCCAGGAGAAGAAGCAGACAACGCAGTCACCCTGGGTTTATACTGCATGAGACCCGTGTGCCCCAGACGGTGCTTCCTCCTCTGGCCCAGAAATGCAGGACAGCTGAATCTCTGCCAGCCTGTAGTGCACAGTTGGACTGTTGCTACCTACTTGCAAGTGAGGGAGTGATAAACAGCAGACATGCTGATGGTTTCTTGGCACGATGGGATAAGGAGTCATCTGCTGCCATAGCTAAAGCTCAGTGGTACACCTACTCTGTCTTCATTGCTGTCAGATATCACATCAGCATCTGCTTTTTATTTTATGATCTCCAATGGGCATCACAGGCCCATCAACTAGCTGCCACCGTAATGAGACTGTCAGGTGACCCCAGGTATGTGTCTCTTTTGGCAAATCCAGCGGTACTGAGGGCTACTTGTGCAAGCCAGTACTTGTCCCAGCATCGATCAATCAGTGAGTCTAATCTTTGCTTGGAGGCAAAAGGGAAGTACTAAATATATTTTAAAGTAATCTAGCTTACCAAACTAGAATTTCACTGGGGATTGGTTTTTCTTTTATGTTCTGCTTCATCTTTCCAATTCTAGGGCAAAGGGAGTGTTCTAAAAAGATGCTTCCAAGCCTGTCTGCTGGCAGCCTTCAAAAGATTTCTGCTATTGATCACTTGAATAAAATGACCACATGTGACCTAATTAACTGACGATTTCCTAAGTTATATTTAATGTTCGCCAAGCAGAGTGGAAGATTGTGAATTTAAAGGTGTGGCATGAATCTGACCTCTTTACTCATTGCTACCAAATATCACTTCGCCGTCTGCTTTTCATTTGCTGATACTCACGGGCAGTTCCACCAACTGCTGCCACTGTTTGTGTAACAGGGCATTGTGAGCCACACGTGGCTGCTGAGAGCGTGAGATGTGACCAGTCCAAACTGAGACGCTTTCTTAGTGCAAAACACGTGCTGGACTTTGAAGGTCTCATATTAAAATGTAAAGTGTATCATTAATTTTATTTTGATTACACATTGTAATAAAATATTTCTGCATACTGGATTAAATGAAATACATTATCAAAATTAAGGGTTAGGGTTGTAGCTCAGTGGTAGAGCACGTCTGGCATGCCTGAGGCCCTGGGTACCGATCCAACACCACAAGCACACACACCCTTAACTCCACCCACTGAAGTCAGGGCAAATGACAAGCAAGGGCCCCTGAAAGTCTTCTCTTCCCATCCAAACAAAGTGATCACTGGGAAAAATTGTTACAACCAACTTTTTCAGAACTGAAAATTAACCAAATATAATTATCTATGAAGCCATTTCAAGAAAAATGGACATATCCTGGTTTGAGACAATAGTAATCTTTGTGGCTTTTTAGCCCACTTTACTTCTCCCCAGCTAACAGCTTGCAGTCATGTGCAAACCAGCCACCCAGCAGTCCCTAGAGGCTGCAGAATGGAACTTGACCAGTGGTGCTCCTGAAGATTTTACCCACAAGATTTCTCTTAATTTGACTTGACCTGAAACTTACCAAGTACCCAAACCCTTTGCCCTAGCAGAGTTTATTGAAAATAATCAGAAAATAATATCATGGCTGCCTACTGTTGGGGCAAGCAATAGGCTAGACAAAGAGTGTGAAAATAAAAACTAGGGATTAAGAAGTTAACATGATGCTTTAAATTCTCAAGTATTTCTGGGAATCCGGGTCGCACACACACAAGGTTGTGCGCATGCTCCGGAAAGACCAGGAAACGCCCTAAGCGTTTACTTCAGGACAGCCTGAGGCTCCGCGGCAGGCGGAAGGGAGGAACTCGGTCGCAGGCACGCCCCAGATGTACACGCAGAAAGCTCACCACAAAGACTGGAAGACTTCTTGGTTTTTCAGAGAATTTCTGCCCAATTATTAGTTGGTGCATAAACTAATAGAACAGAGACTTCAGTAACCAAACATGACAACAAAAACAGACTTTACGAATTAGTTCAGAAGAGTCACTAAGCAACAAAACAACAGTAACGAGAACAAAGAAAGGGAAGGATCTGACCTCTGGAGTTTTCACATAGCATTATCTAAAAAGTATAGTTAAAAAAAAAAAGTAATAGTAACACTGGATGAGAAACAAGAAAGTATGCTGGTGTGCAGAGCGCCCTGTGTAACACTGGAAGTACAAGTGGGACCGAGAGCTCCCGGGCAGGGTGTGGGGCTGCAAATGAACAGAACCCTCCAACCCCCAGAGAAGCACCGACTGCCCACTGCCTTGGCCCGGCGTGAAGGTCCCTGGGAGAGCCACTGGACCTGTTACTTTTTTAAAGTCTCTCTCAACAGCTGTTGGTTTGTAAACTAGCTTCTTTCTGTGGACTCATCAGCAGTCCCGAGAGCTCCAGGAGCCAAACCATGTCATCTCTTGAGAAGCTTCTAGAAACCCTGGGACACTCGGCAACATTTAGAGGCCAGGGCCCAGCAAGACCAGCGTAGAACTTCTCAGGTAGCTGTGGTACACAGGAATGGTGCTCCTACAGCCTGGGGTGGGGGTGGGGCAGCCCTGGCCTGCAGAATGGACCAATGGACGCTGGCGAATGGGCTCCATCGGTCTGTGCTTCCACAGGGAAAAGCAAGTATTTCCAAGGGCTTTGCTTAGGATGAAGTTCTCAAACGGAAAGAATGTTTTCAGATTCCTGCACAAACACTTAACAGAGGACAGACCGGGGGCCAGTATATGTTAGAACCATGGAAGAAGGTTTGGAGTTCCAAAGACAGGTTCGTGTCTACAGGAATTGACTGTTGAAGGATCATGAAGATCACCAGTCTGGATGAAAATGACGGCAGTGAGTATTGCTGTAATCGGGGCTATTAAAGGACGAGTTACATGAAGGGGAACACGCTTCATCACAACAGTGGGGTAGAAGTATGGTGCTCCATATCACATTCAGAAAATTGTGAAATTTTAGAAAATAAGAGCTGGAACAGCTTCCTATGCCATGTGTAGAGGAATTGGCTTTATCCAACCACCTGAAAAGGGGAACACGGTGTCTCCCCTTGTGTTCTCACTGATGAGCAGGGTAGATTCATGGGGGACGTGGAAATTAACTAAGCAACAGTATCACAGACCAGTGGCAAAATGATGCAACTCGAATTTAAAAAATTAAAGCTTAACAAAAGTAAATTTGGAAAACTATGTTTTCAGTTTATCCACTTGTTCCCTATTTTCATGTTGGTCATGTCCAATATGCTATTAATTAACTATCCCCATTAAAAGTTGACTGAAGCCCTTAAAACTGAAAATTCTAATAGCAGCCAGAGAACACAGTAAAGGATGTGGCTCATAAAACCCAAACTTCAGCAAGAATTCTCCCATATGTCTGTATAGATAGATAGATAACTATACTACTAATCCCTGTTAGTTCAATGAGAAGATCAGTTTGTGCTTTCATTGTTTCACTGATCATTTTTTTCATGCCTGGATCTTGTAATCTGAACTACTTTGAAGGTAACAATACACAATATATTAATCAGTGATAATCTCCTATTATTTTGTTTTGAAATTCTGTATCATCTTTTTTGTTCTTTTTTTGTTTTTAAGATTAAAAGCAAAAAAAGAATTCTCCCACCCATCCCGAGCAGCCTTACATTTCCACCATGTTCAGACACTGTACAACTTTATTCTCGTGTCTCCTGCAGATAGGCAGCAGCTCACTAACCCTGACAATGTCCTCCACCTATAAGTCTTCAAAGTGAGGGCGCTCTAAAAACCAAGACCGCCTGAGTGCTCTGAAGCATCCAGTTAAAGAATGATGTGCCCTGGATGGCCTATGGTTTCCATTATGGATGAGATGGACACTCAGAAAAGCTTAATGGAAAGACAATTAAGCGCATATGAGAAATGATATAGAAAAATCAGGAACAAAGATGTCGAACCTCGTTGACCATGGTGAACGAAAGCTCAGCGTGGAAACACGAGAGATACAGGATGTCATCTCAGAACCAGTGATGAGAACCAGCGTGAGACACTGTAGCCCCCAGGACACATGTGAACGGCTCCTAGATCCTTCAGCCCATAAACACGCATTTTCATTGCGTGCTGCCCCTCGGTGGAGCATCACTCACTGCTTCCGACCTCCAGGACGGAGGCGAGCAGCGTGATGCCTGGCTGAAGATTCTGACTGCACGGGGCTTTTCAGAGAAAGGGTGCGCTGAGCCTGCCCCAGACGATGGCCCTCCGCTGTGGTGGGGCAGTAGTCTGGTCCTCAGTGCTTGCCATAGAACTCGTGTTCGGGTCTTTCAGAGAGGTTGAAGTCTAACCCGCAAGAGTTCCCAAACTAATGAATCTGGAATACTGAGCCAGATGACGCCATAAACGTGAGTTCAAGCTTCCCACCCCGCCCTAGGCCTTCTCCCACACCTCCTCCTAGTCCTGAGGGTTTTCTGTGCTGGGCTCTTGCCTTCCCAGGAAATGTATACACACAGGTGTGGGCACACACACACAATGCACACACCTCCCAAGTGTACAATGTGTGTGTGTGAACGTGTGTGCATGCAAGCACACAGTGCCACGCATGCACACGTGCACATACCACACACACCCTGTGATCTTTGGAGCTCAAAAAAGTAGGAAGAAGTATTAAATAAAGGTCTGGAAGGCTACCGAGCACCAAGCATCTCTTTTCTCTAAGGGGAACCTCCAGGGCCCTTGGCCGTGAAAAAGCTGTTGCTCTCTGAGGAGACTCTAGTGTAAGCTCTGGGAGGACTTGGAACTGAGCTGTCCGCACTTGAACCTCTAGGTGGCAGTGGAGCTTCACAGCTGAAATGCATCAGGGGAGGGGTGCGGTACCCCGCGTCTGGTGCACATGTGTGATGTTGCTGTGTGCGATGTGAGGTGTACCATGTGCGTGTTCCATGCGTTGTGTGACGTGCAGTACATGTGGTGCGTTAGGTGTGTGGCTGTGTGTGTGCGTGCACCCGTGTGTGAAGCCCACGTGTGTTTTAGGTGCCAGGTTGCTGCGTGTGGAAGTGGCCCCCCAGGTGCGCCGCCCGGCAGGCCAGGTGGGCTGTCTCAGCGCAGCCGCGCTGACCTCCAGGGTCATCTTCCCATGCACACGGTCCTCTCACAGTGGGCGGGAGGCCCTGGGCTGTTTACCTCTAAGCCCGGCGCTCTCTCCTCCTCACCAGCCTTCACAGAACCTGTGTGCCTTGCCCACTGAATCTATTTTTATGGTTTCTCACTGTTTGCAGAAGGGCGATAGCTGATGACTGGCGGTGCTGACTTGGAAACGCTGCCTGGGCAGAAGCCACCCGAGGTGGCCTCTCTGCTGAGGCCGGTCAGGGGCGATTATTGCTTTGCTGAGCTTCTTTTCAGAAAACAATGGAAAAATCTGGCCCTAATCCTTTTGCCTGGAGCATCTGATAAAATAGTCCTGGGAGGGGGTGATAGTGAGGTTCTTCAGATTAAAATGTTTCTGGGCTGGCAGACAGCGAGGGGACGGACGGGCAAGGCGAGGGCGTCCAGATGGCCGAGGGGAGCGGCTTTCCTGAGAAGACGCCTCACGCTCAGCTTCAGGGGCCTCCAAGAGCCCCTGCTTCTGTAAAATAGGGTCACGTTCCTCACTTACACCTACAGCATTGTGTCAGAGGACTTTGTATTCCAAAGCTTAGGCGGGGTTTCTGCTGCCGAAGATACTAATGATGACTGTTTCCTGGGAACCACCGTGCCAGACCCCTCCACTGCCTCCCAGGCTGATGCCGGCTTTTCTCCCCGAAGACCCCAGCCTGCTTCCCAGGCCCTGCAGGCCCTGCCGAGCACAGTTCCAAGCTCCGCGCTGAGGGCCCCTTTCCTGCGTCTAGTTGCAGGAGCGACTCCGGGCTTTTAGGAGGTGACACAAGGTAAACCTGGACGGTTCTAACAGAGCCGAGGTGTCAACACTTGCTGGTTCTGGTGGGGACATGGAGAAACTTGCCCTGGGGTGGCCTCTTAGTCAGCCCGTCTCTGGCATGCATTTGTTTGTTCCGAAGCCCAGGAGACAGCTTTGCTCACTCGCCCGCAATCCGGACAGGAGCACACTGTACCAGGGGTGCCCTTTCACCTCGGAACATGCCCGCTCGTGCCAGGGTTCCCTCCGCTCAGCCCTGGTGACACAGCATGTCCCCATTCGCAGGCTGGACACAGCCAGGGTGCAGAGGGGTCACCTTGACGGCACAGTGCCCTTTGGCCACCCCTGGTAAACTTGACCTTTTACGGAACTCTTTGTGTCACAGTCAGTATACATTCAGGTTCTTCTCCACTCAGGCCCAGGCCGCAGGTGAGTGCGTCCTGTTTGGGTCCATTTAACTCCCCAGACAGCTCTCACCAAGCTCTGGATTCTATTTTTAACTGAAGGGACTCTCGTTCCGTCCGAAAGGCAGCTCTCGTCTCCTGGCCGTCCTCCCCGACTGCCGAGTGTGATTCAAGGCAGCTGTGAAGGTTTCTTTTTAAGACAAACACCTGTCGTCAGCACTGTACTAACTCAAATTTCTCCTCTCCTCCAGGGGCCCCAGGGCTGCCAGGTCTGCAGGAACTCCAAGTTCAGGTGCTGAGCCCTGGATGTGAGCTTGTGACAGAGCTCGGGTTTATGCGTGGCTGTGTAAATTCTCACCCCTTCCAGGGTTCATCTTCCGTGAGGGATCACTAGGCAGCCACGTGATGCACCAGAAGGCCCAGGCCCCAGGGCTTCCCAGGAACTGCCAGTGTAAAGTGAGTTATAGCGTTCCCAGCCTTTGAGATGTGGAGCAATGTGTGCTGGGTGGAGGTACACGAGCGACCCAGATGTACACAGGCCGGTTTGTAAATTGCATGAATGCTCTTCCAAAAACTCATAATGATCTTGTCTGACTATTGAACAAAAAAGATTCTGCTTCCTTTTCTCCCATTCGGTTATTTTTCTGCACGTGCAGCAATAATAATGTGGCACTAAATAACCATAACGTTCTCCAGCCAACTGCCCCAGACAGCAGGGAGAAGAGGAGGGCAGGCGTGGCCCGTCCAGAGGCACAGCCTTCCATGCCGTGGACGTCACCGACCCCGTGAGCCCTCAGACCCTGCGTCTTCTCACAGGAACAGCCCCGCTTGGGTTCCCCAGGTCACAGACCCCACGGTGAACCCACGCACATCCAAGGGCTCTGAGCGCGTTTGTGGCATTAGCTTGATTTGAAGGCATCCCTGTTCGACGTCAAGGCAGGATTTAAAGGAGAAAACCAGTGCTGGGCAGGGTGCCGGACTCACTGCGGCTTCAGGGTGGCCGGTGAAACAGAGGCGGGTGTCAGCGCCCAGTTCCCCAGACGTTGCTAAGAGCAGAAGCGTCTCTCTGCAACACTTCTAGGCCAGCGTCCCCCCAAGTGGCAGGGGTGGGGAGGGGCTGGAGCGGGAGCAGGTGTCGGGCAGCACCTGTCAGGCTTGCGGCAGCCGGCTTGGTTTACCGGTCCGGGGCGGATGGGAGCCACTCAGGGCTGCTGGCTTAGTAATTTGCAGATAATGAGCGCCTGGAGCGGCCTGCGGGTCTCAGAGCCTGAGCTGTGACAGATGGGGTGGCCCCACCCCCCCGGGGGGGTGCACTTGGACCTGCCAATCACAGCTTCCAGCCCCTGAAAGGGAGGCGAGGAATGGATCCCTGGGGAAAGTGTGCTTCAGCTCAGGCTGACCTTGACCCTGGGGGTCTCCCAGGAGCCCGCAGAGCCCCCCATTAGGCTTCAGATGACTCCCTAGATGCTTCATGCAGGAAAAATTCTTTCGCTGGTCTGGGCTTCTCCAGGTGGTGTTCCTGGCCACGCAGCAGCACCAAATGAGCTTGGAACTGAACTCCAGCCCCACCCACACCTGCTGGCCGGGACACTCTGGGTGGCGGGGCAGCGGCACAACCTGCCTTGCAATTAGCTCCCGGGATCCTGAGGCGTCCCAGGGCTTGCGAGGCACGGAGCGCGCTCATTATCCATGCGAGGCCCTCCCCGCGGTGGGACCTGAAATACCTCCAGAAGGTTCTTAAGGTAAAGGCCTGGGCCTCGCACTGACACTAGGGGAGGCGATGGAACCCGGTGGAGACCGAGGGCCCAAACTGCAACCCCAAACCCACTTATTTATGGCAAAGTGCCAACCTTGCAACTAAACCTGAACGTCTGACGCTCAGCTGCTGAGACCCCTGCGTGCCCACTGCAGCCCCCAGGCCGTGGGTTCACCGCCACTGCGGGACTGGGCCAAGCGGAAGGGCGTCTGGGACGCTGGGACCTTGGCCGGTTCTCTCTGCCTTTGGGGAACGGGCCTCCCGCGCCGTGTGCGCCTGCGCGGTGAGCTGTGCGGCACGGCGGTCGGGGATCCCTTCCGGGTCCTGGCTGTCCTGTTCACAGCACGGGATGGCCCAGCTGATGAACGTGGAACTTTACAATTTATTTAAAGGTAAAAAAGAAAAGCAAAAGAAGAAGAAAAAAGAAGCGTTCTGAAGTAAAGAGAAGAAGCATCCTGAAGGCAGGGCCAGCCACTTCAAAAACAAGCAGGCAGTGGCAGCAAATTCAGTGGCCGCCACCTTTATATTTTCTTCTGACGTCAGATCAGGGCCGTTGGAGGTGGGTCTGTGCAGGCATCCCGGCCCTGATTTGACAGCTCTCTGTGACTGACAGGTCCGGCCCATTTACCGGCCTCCTTGTGCGCTGACCTCCTGTCTCAGGCTCAGAGCCCCAGGGCCCAGGGACAAAGGACCGGAACGTCTGAAGCTGAGCCGAGATGCAGCTTTCCTGCGTGCAGGCTGACGTCCCAGGTGTTCTATCATGGAGCTCACGCACACAGGGCCAAGAGGCGCGTGGTCTTCTCGCCCATCCTTGTGCTCAGCCCCGGTGCGTTACTAAAACCACAGGAGTGGATCTCAGCGGACGTTTTTGGAAGGCCTAGGGCCGGAAGGGGCCTCCGGGGTGTGAGCTCAGCTGCTGTCCTCACCCGGGGCTGTTCCCGCCCCCAGGACGAGGACGCCTGTCGCGCTCCTTCGGGGCTGAGCGCGGTCAGTGGGCCGGAACCTGGCCGTGGAGGGGCCAGCTCCGGGGTGCAGTGCAGGGTCACTTTCGGTTCGAGGTGCAGTTGATGATTCAGGCTGCAGTGTTATACACCTGACAACTCAAAAACAAAGCAGAGCACAGCAAAGCAAAACCAAACCCAAACCCAGGCAGGCAGCGCAGAGGATCCGCTCTGGGCCTGCTTAGGAAGTTCCACTAACAGTGCAGGGACGGGTGTGGAGGCGGGGGCGGACGCCACCTAGGGAGCCACCACCCTTGTTCCTACAGATTTTGGAGCTGCGACAGCGACCCCTCGAGATCCTGCACAGACCCCACTGCGTGGACCTCCTGCCTGCCTCCATGCAGGGGACACGCCCGGTCCTGCCACTGAAGTCAGAGAGAAGCAGGCATGACGCCAACACGCGACGTGCCAAATTGGCCTTCATTAGGCTGAGGGTTTGACCCAGCTTTTAGTTTCTTCACCTGTAAAATGGAGTTATCAACAGCATCCTCCAGTACAATCAGTGGGTGTCCAAAGGGACGTGCGGACGGGGGCATCTGGAGATGCGGGCTGCGGCTATCAGGAGAAAGGCAAATTGATTCATAAAGCCCAGATTCTAGATGAACGTGGTGCTGGCTGCATGATTTACCGAGGATTTGAATTCACATCTTCGCACAGTCAGATCCGACAGCAACTTTATTATAGCTTTATTTTATCATCCTTAAAAAGGTTAGCTTTTCATGACATTTTTGGTGCAAGTATTTCTCACACACAAATATCTTTCTATGAGTTGTAAGAAAAATTGGGGAAATACTGCATCAGACATCAACGGATATTTGTCTCATTTCTTGGTGTTTCTTCATCCCTATCTCTGTCCGTCAGAAAAGCCAGGTGACCACCTTTGTCCCTGAGGCATGAATATTAGTGGTGGGCACAGCCGAAAGGGGGTGAGGATTCCCAGTTCCCCCAGGCCCAGTGGGACCAGTCATTCCTTCCTCATCCCGGCGCAAGCGGCTGGCGCTCTGACGTCGGGAAGGGAGCCCACGGGCCGCGGGGTCCTCCGTCGGGAAGGGAGCCCACGGGCCACAGGGTCCCCCGTCAGGAAGGGAGCCCACGGGCCACAGGGTCCCCCATCGGGAAGGGAGCCCACGGGCCGCGGGGTCCCCCATCGGGAAGGGAGCCCACGGGCCACAGGGTCCTCCGTCGGGAAGGGAGCCCACGGGCCGCGGGGTCCCCCGTCGGGAAGGGAGCCCACGGGCCACAGGGTCCTCCGTCGGGAAGGGAGCCCACGGGCCGCGGGGTCCCCCATCGGGAAGGGAGCCCACGGGCCACAGGGTCCTCCGTCGGGAAGGGAGCCCACGGGCCGCGGGGTCCCCCGTCAGGAAGGGTGTAGCTCGCCCGCAAGCCACAGTCCGCAGGGTAGTACCTGGAGGGGGAATGGGAATGAAACAAGGGCAGGAGGGGAGAGAAACCGAGACAGGACGAATAATTCCGATCGAGTCTCATTTATTCAAAGGCGCGAATATATCATTTATAGAAGGGGTGGCGGAAGCTGTCATCCTGCGGGAAGGGTCATTTCCGGGTTAG
>RJWM01012067.1:0-58069 GCA_004363535.1 Dasyprocta punctata | reverse complement strand
AAGGAAAAAAGAAGGAAGGGAAAAGAAAAAAGATATATATATATATATATATATATATATATATATATAATAGTTAAAATGATTGTACTACTAATTCTAGGAACAGAACAGTTGATATTCCTATAATTAGATTAACTTTGTGTGTCTATATCTGGTAATCTGAGTAACTCTTTTGAAGATAACTATGCAAAATAACAACTATAGTTAAATTCCTATCATCTTGTTTTGAAAGCCTATACTATTATTGTTTTGAGTTTTTCTTCTTGTTTGTTTGTCTCTTTTGTTTCTTGTTTTTCTTGTCTTTTGTTTTGTTTTGTTCCCTCTTTAAAACAAAATTTAAAAATAATAATAAAATAAAAATAGCATACTTTCATATGTTTGCATGTGCCATTAAAAGAAAGAAAGAGAAAGAAATACCTGGAAAAATCAAATGCAAATTATTAATACCAATTATTCCTGGGGATTGCAATGGGAGGTGAGAGTGAAGGAGGTGAGGATAGTCTAGGGAGAGAGAAAACGTTTTTTGCTGTATAGAGTTTTTTTAGTTCTAACTACAAGCATGTAATATTTTTATAATTTTAAAATTTGTTTCAAGCCTATTCCAAAATAGAAAGGGTTCATGCTATACATGCACACAATACATGCACACATAAAATCAGCAAATCTCACTGATCTTAGTTTATCTCTCATTTTTCTCCGAAGCCCAGATAGTAGAATAGTATGTGCAGTAACACATGGAACAGTTCACTCCATCACTTACATAGAAAGCAGATGCCTTCCAGGTGAAGTGAACTGGGTAACATGATTTCAACAAAAACCAGTATGGCCAAAGTCTCAGTTACAGTCTAGAGACATACACTAGGCAGGGTACATGTTTTCTCAGCAATTTCCTGAAATGATCTGAAAAGGAGTTTGCCAAGTTCAAAAACCAGCTTTATTTTCGCTTTTACTACATAAAACCCATGGACCTCCCCAGGCTGTTCAGTTGCTACTCTTGTTCCCCTTGACCACATGTTCTGTTTACAAATCCCTGGGCACCTTTCCACTTCCCACCACAGCAAATTCTCTTCAAACACAAAGAAACCAGAGGTTCTGGCATTTGGGGTTATTTTTAATTTCACTTTTCACAGTATAGTTATTTTCAATTATGTTTTCAACTTAGAACATGGATCAATAGTTAAAAATAGTAGGTCTAAAGCATAAGCTTGTAACCAATGAAAATATTAATTATCAAGGCAAATTCACAATAGTAACGAGATGCAGGGATCACAACGGACTTATTGTTGATCCCGGGACCCACCACACAACCATGATAGCCACTAGGGCCAGAACTGTGCACCAACTACATGTAGTGAAGTGGTAGCAAAAAGTTCCTCAAAAGTATCTAGAGAGAGCCAAGATGCATTTCTTTTATTTTATTCTATTTTATTTTTAAATTTTTAAAAATAAATTTTTTTATAACACACACTAAGAAACTTAATGAAACAGAAAGTGAACAATGTATCCTGGCAGATTATAGTGAAATTTAGCAAAGAATCAGAAGCAGAAGGCAGAATTATAATATATTGGGATATAAAAGAACACATTTATATTATAGTTCAAATAAAACATCTGAATAGAAAATTTTTAAGAATGTGAAATAAATAAAAATAAGAAAATAGTTTATCAAAATTTAATCATGCACCTATATAGGATTCAGACGGAAATTTATATTATTCCATGCATAACTGAATAAAAAATTTCATTACCAATATGCTAAATTGTTGGGTTTTTTTAAAGATTTCAAGACCTATTTTTTTCCAAGCAGAAACAAAAAAATGTAATTCAAAAAGCAAAATTGGATCCAAATATCAAATAATAAACATTCCCTTTTTCTTCTTCTCTAACTGTCCCAACTAATTTTTATATATACATAGGTTTTGTTTCAGTTCATCACACCAGTGCAACAATATGATAGTCATGTATATGTGACTTATTCAGTTCACTGAAAAGCATAGCCTCAGCATGCATCCATTTGAGGGCGAAAATGTCTAGTTTGTTGTTCTTCATAGCTGAGTAGAACTCCATTATGTAGAAATACCACATCTTTTTACCCATTGCTCAATTGAGGGGCATTTAGGCTGCTGCCACAATCTAGCAATTATTAATTGGGCAGCAATGAACATAGATGAACATATATCACTGTGATATTTTTAGTTCTTTCTGGAAGATACCCAGAAGGGGAATAGCTGAGTCAAATGGGACCTCCAATTCTAGCTTTTTGAGGGATCTCCACACTGACTTCCACAGAGGTTGCACCAGCCTGCATTCCCATCAACAGTGAAGAAGGATTCCTTTTTGCTCACAGCCCCTCCAGCATTTGTTATTAGTTGACTTTGTAATACTAGCCATTCTCTCTGGGGTGAGGTAGAATCTGTGAGTGATACTTTCATTTGCACCTCTCAAATGGCCAGTGCTGTTGAACATTTTTTTACGTATTTATTTGCTGTTCATACTTCTTCATCTGAGAAGTGTGTGTTCATCTCAGATGCCCATTTTTGGATTGGGTCTTTAACTCTTGGAGGACTAATTTTTTTAAGTTCTTTATAGGTTTTTGATATTAATCCTTTATCTGAGGGACAGCTGACAAACAATTTCTCCCACATTGTAGGTAGCATCTTCACACTGTTGGTGCTTTCTCTTGCTGTGCAAAAACTTTTCAATATGATGAGATCCCACTTGTTGATTCTTTGCATTAATTCCTGTGCAGTCTGGCTTTTATTCATAGTTTTTACCTACACCAATGTCTTCAAGAGTTTTACCTACTCTATCTTCATGGGTTTATTTTAGTGGAGTTATAGATAAGCATCCAAAATAAAGGTTATGAGGCCATCTCTACTGCAGTGACATGGAAAAAAGTAAAATATGCAATTTCAAATATAAAAATCACAGAATAGAGAAGACTCAACTAAGAGAAATGCATAAAATCAAAAAGCAATTTCAAATATAAAGATCACAGAATAGAGAAGACTCAACTAAGAGAAATACATAAAATCAAAAAGCAAGTGAAAATATTTATTTAAGTCTGTTTCACAAATACCTCCCAAGCTGGAGCTTGAATAGAAGGCAGGGAGCAGGGTTCAGCATAGGTAAAACCATGCACTAGTTTGCATGTAAAAGAGGCAGCTGATATAAATAAGGTGTCCTTAATGAACTATACTGTCTATCAATGTGTTTTAGTGGTTTCAAAAAAAAAACAGACTTTAATGACTCAGGGGAGGGATTCTGTGGTAATAATGAAAATAGGTATTAAAGATTTGGTCCTTTTTTTGGTCTTTAGTCACCATAACTTGAATAAACGGCTGTAAAGATGTTGGTTTGTAAAGTGATTGCTGGTCAAATAACGGATCCAAATATTTCCTGCAAGGATCATCACTACCTGGAAAGAAGCACACAGAGCCTCCTACACGGGGAGTCAAATCTCTAAAGGCAAAATGGTAGAAAGTGGTGGCTTGTGGACTACTGCAGCCAGTGAGTGTTCCTAGAATCACCTCACACATGAAGTATACTTTGCCCTAACTAATCTGCTCTTCAGTTTTAAGTGATTAACTTTTCATTGAAATTTAGTATAGAAAAAAAAAAGAAATTTAGTATAGAAAACTTAGCAATTTGAATACTTATCTCTTAGGGTGGGTTTATTTTAAAAAATGAAAGGTATTTTGAAAATTTGCTTTATTGTGTACAGGCTCCATAGGAAGAAGATGATGGCCTAAGTTTTCAAACTTGAGACTGTGATTTTCATCAAGAAAAATATCAACAGTACTGTGACTAAGGGCAGAAATTTCACCAAAGTGAGTAAATTCTTTGACCGGTGGTTTTCAGAATGGTTTGCATAGAATTTTTTTCAGTGCTTAATCTTCTTAATAAACCATTGGAAGACAGAACCAAAATGATTTTACTGCCATGATAACTGCCATAAAAATTCAGTCAGCGTTGAATGACAAAAGTTGATCAGGGAACCAAGTATAATTGATGCTTTCGACTGTTTTGTATGTGTCAGTTCTCTTTGGTTCAGGTGAGGTCTTCAAAACTGTTTTTCTTAACAGTATCCTTGCCATTAGCCAATGGGGTGCACAGAAATTGTTTTGTCTTTCCTGATGGCAATAACTTAAAATGTCAGTTTAAACTCCTGATACCACCCCATTATCTTGGATGCCTCTTTCTTCCTGATAATCCCAGATCTTCTTCCTGCCCAAGACTTGGAATCAGTCATAACTCCAAGGTAAGCTGGATCCTCATTAGAAGAATCTTCTCAGGGATCATAATCACAGCACTTGGGAGCGGTGCTCATTACTACTGGCAGAATCACTCTTTCTGCACTTGTTCAGAGGATAAAGCTAGGAAATTCTTTTTAAAACAAGGTAGCTTCTAAGCTGATGCTGATATCTCCAATTAAAATTCAGAACTGGAGAGATCTACTTAAAATCATTTTTCTTTCTCCCATGTTAAACTCTCAGCTCCCAAAAGTACCATATAATTACTTACTTGCTTTATTCTCCAAAATGCATGCAAAATTTTTGAATTAGCATGCTAGAGGGCAGAGGATTACAAGTTGAAGCTGAGCCTGGGCAACTTAACAAATTAGTGAGATGCTGTTTCAAAAAAATGAGAAGTGTTGGGGAGACAGCTCAGTGTGAAGGTCCTGGGCTCAATCCTTAGTACTGGGGGAAAAATGCAATTCTAGGGCTGGGGATATAGCTCAGTGCCATAGCACCTACCTGGTAAGTGTATGATCCTGAGTTCGATTCCTGATACCAAAAAAAAAAAGCAATTCTAATAATACCAATAATTACATAATTATTTAAAATAATTTAGTGTTTTATTTTGGATTTTCAATACTTTTACCTGTAGTTATTCCCTAACTAGGCTTGTCTCTCTCCTAAGTCAATACTTAGCATGTGAAAGTCAGTTGGAGCACATCAGGATGGAAAGGGTCATGGGACTTGGGGGTGGCACAGTCTGCTACCCTCACAAATGGAGGAAAGAGAATCCAGGTGTATGGTACAGCCAGCCTGGAGGGCACTACCCAGCCTCCCTCCCTCTTTTCATCCTACTGAACATCAGGGCTCATGGCTGACCTCTTCAGTCCTCCCAAAGCCAGCATCCAATCTTCTATCCAGGAAATCTTTGCTTTTCTGTCATCTCATGTTCAAATAAACTGCTGAGTCCCAATCCCTCTGCCATCAGTGGCCCCATCCATCTGCCAAAGTGAGATTGTCAATAGTAAAATTATCTTTTAAAAAAATTCATTTATCTTCTCAACTATTTTTTTCTTTTTGAGTACCTACTATAAGCCTGATACCTGCTGGTTACCTGCAAATAAGAAATGCTTCAAAACTAAATGAGCTAAATGTATGAACATGAGAAAGTCATTGAAGTTTTCTGTGCCTTAGTGTCTGCATGCCACCATAGTCCTTAGTGGAAGAAGCTGCCAGAATTAAACGCTTATTTAAAATGCATAACCATAGCCGGGCATGCTGGCACACACCTTTAATCCCAGCACTCGTGAGGCTGAGGTAGGGGAGCATTGTGAGTTCGAGGCCAGCTTGGGCTACAACGTGAGCGAGGCCGGCCTGAAGTACATAGTGCGACCCTGTCTCAAAAAACTAGGGCTGGGAGTTTGGCTTAGCGGCTTACACACCTGCCTGACAGGTGTGAGGTTGTGAGTTCTATCCTAGGTGCCACAAAAAAAAAAAAAAAAGAGTAAAATGTATAACCATCTAAGAGGATACAGTGGTCATTCCTTAAGAACACATGGTAGGTACTGAGGAAAAACATGTCAACTGTGATTTAATTCTGCAACTGCAGTAATCATATTCAGTATTATGTGTTGCTTTGTACCTTGCTTAAATCTATGGATGACACAGATAGAGTAAGACTCACTTTCAACACCCTACCAGATTAGTGAGGAAGACAGAGCCCCACTCAAGTGTAAATAATGGCTGTAAGAATAAGATCTGATCAATAGGTGTGTCAGTTTTGCTGATACCCAGGAAAGGGGTCATGTCACTCTGCTCAAGTGGTAGGAAGGGCTCCTGAGGAGCAGGACATTTGCACTTGGCCTAGAAAATGAACCCATTTGCCTCTCCTTTCTTCATGGAGAAAAGTCTGGTTGAAGGCAGGAACCATGGAACAGCATGGCAGGTTTGGGAGCCTTGGGCAGTGGCTGAGATGTCAGGAACAGGTGGATCACAGAGGGCCCAGGCAGGGGCAAGCTGTGGAATACACACATTGGTCTAAAGCTATTAGGGACCCCTCGGTGGTTGGTTGCATTGTACAACAGATATGACCCAGCCTCTGGCATTAGACAGATCTTACCACTAAGCTGTGTGAACATAAGAAAATTTCTCTGCCTTAATTATCTCAGCTGGAAAAAGTATAATGATGTACTTACCTCGAAGGGTTATTAGAAAGATTAGATGAGTTAACTTTTTATGAAGTGTTTAGAACTGTGTCTGGTACAGAGTAAACAGTCAAATGTTAGTATTAGCATTGGCGCTATCACTTCCTTAGGTACATTTTATACTCTACTGTCAAATCAATTTCTCTCCCTTATCCCATAATCCCATTATCTAGAAAAGGGCCTGACAAGTAGTAGACATCCAGTTAACATCAACTGAATTAAAACATCTGGCAGATCAGACGTGCTGTCCCCTTGTGGCAAAAGCTTCTTAAGCCCCAAGAGAGCCAAAAGCAGGCAGTGACCTGCTGTCCTACCTGGGGCTGGGGATCAGGCCCAGTGGGACTTACTCAAGGATCCAGAATTACCTGCTCATCTACCATTCTCAGATTCAGGGACCCTCATCCTCAGCAGGGCTGCCTCAGGATACAGCCTTCTTCTGTGCCTTGGAAATCTGCCCCTCATCACCTTGACAGGTGATGCCAGCACACCTCCTTACTCAGGGGTCTCAAAATGTGTCACTCCCAAAGAACTTCTGCTTTCCATCATCTGGTATTGAGACCTGCCAACAGCTCTCAATCACCCACTGAGGGATTAATCCCTCCAGCCCACCCTTCTGGCCCTGGCCCAGATGAGTCCTCCACATTCAAACCTTGTCAGGCCATGTCTGTGCTTAAAATTCAGCCCTACTCTCACTTATTCTCAGGTCCAGGGAAAAGTATCAAGCACAGCTGCTCACTAGCCCTAAGCTCAGCCCTAGGCCCACACATCTAGCCTCGTCCTCCAGCTGCACTGTTCCCCTGGCCACTTTAAACTATAGGTCTCCAAAGGTCCCAGGTCTTACACCTTTGTCTCCAATCCCCTTCTACCTGGAACATCGCTCTGAATCCTAGGAATCCTGCTTCAGTTATGGTTTGCTCCCAGCATCCCTGCCCAGATACTCTGGTATCTTTACCCTTGATAAATCTGTTATAGCCATTTATAATTACTTGTTCATATTTTTGTCTCTATCACAAGAGTGGCCTTGGGGGCTAGAAATGTCTGGTTTTATGGACTTTTGTTTCCCTGTTCGCTCAATATCCAGCCCAGAATATGGGACACGGTAACTTTTAGCATCTGGTTGGTTAGTTAATACCCAAGTAGAATGAATAAATGAATGAATGAATGAATGAATGAATGAATGAAAAGTTCTCTATTTTTCCAGGCACATGGAAGGGTACAGTGGTTATTTCTTGCGTGAATGAGTCAATAAGGTGCCCCTCCACTAGCCACCAGCTTTACCCAATACACACAGAAACAAAAATCTAAATACACACAGAGCTCTTCCAACCTCCACCTTCCATTTTTTCTTCAAGAATCACTTATTAAGAATCAACTTATTGCATTATAGTCTAATAGAATTTAGTTTTTATGTTAGAATATTACAATATAAAAATATTGTAATTGGTAATGTTTCCAGAAGTTCTTCTGAAAAGCACTGGCCAAAAACTGCAAATGATCCTATGAAATACAGTGTAAGGAAAGCCTGTGAGTGGATGTATCCCCTTTCTGGGGAGGCCCAGGTGCTCCTAACTGTTCCCCCTCTCAATTTTGTGACTCTGATGCCCCAATCCAACCTCCCTTTCTTGGCATTGAGGAGACACCTGTGTCTGTGCTGTAATCCCCAGGTAAGCTCCCCATGCAAAACTGTGTACCACTCCCCATACTGGTCATGATGACATCAATAGCCAGGTGCACCTGTGGGCCAGTGGCCACTGATCCATGGGCAGAGACCAGCAGGACCAAGGTCTCAGCTTTTGAAGCACTGACAAGTCTGCCCCTCCAAGCCTGACCCCTGACCTACAGGTGGGTAAGCCATTGTCCCTACATGTCCCAACCACTGTCTGCCTCACTGCAGAAACCCGTGAAGGAATCCATTTCAGGTCAGTGCAAAGCAAAACAAATAGAAGGGCCAAGGGGTAGGGTTTTATGTGGAAAGCTTTGCTGGGCAGGGAAGCCATTGTTGCAAGTATGCATATAATCCTCACCAGGCAGGCCCCATAGACCAGCAGGGCTCCACCTGCCATATAGTTGTTTATAAACGCGTGACCCAGGTTGTATCTCCACAGCAAGAGGCTCTGGAGGTCAGGGGCTCTGCAGGGACTGGAAGATGCCTCAGTGTCAGAAAGAAGCACCTTCATCTCCTTGAGCTAGTGAAAAGGCACCTATTGTCTCCCTGTTGCAGACCAAAAGTTGGGGTCAGGAACAGGTCTGGTGGAGAACAATTGGCAGAGCCCCTGCTGGGCTGGAAGCTGCAGATAACTATTCCACTACCTGATATTAGCACCAGATGAGTCACCTAAAGTCATAACATTGGTGGTAACTATCAGTGTGATACTGACAAAAACTAGAGAATTTATGACTATAGAGGTTTTGGAGCACTTGCGTTATTTAAAAGAATAGGATAGGCCTATATCCCAGTTCTAATTCTGACTCAGCACAACAAGCTGTGGAAACTCAGAAAAGTGAGTTAACTTCTTAGAGTCTCAGTTAACTCACATATGAGACAAGCATGCCAAGACTCAATTTGAAGGAATATGGTAGGATCAATGGTGTGCAAAATTACTGGACCCCACCTTCAGCCTCTCACTTCCTACAATCTACCTGGCACAGCAGATCCAGGAGTGTTTCCAAAATATAAAGCATTTTAAAACATTTATCATTAAATATAACTCATATTCAAAACATACTTAAAACATCAGTGTATGGCAATAGATTACAGGTTGCATGTATCCTATCCAAAATGCTTGAGACTGGAAGTGTTTGGAGTTTTGGATGTTTAAAATTTTTTGGAATATTTACACATAAATAATGAGATATCTTGGGGATGGGACCCAAGTCTAGACATGAAATTCATTTATGTTTCATACGCACCTATACATATAGATTGAAGGTCATTTTCTACAATATTCCTTGCACCTGGGTTTCGTCTGTGACCTGCCCCATGAGGTCAGGTATGGAATTTTATACTTGTGGCATCATATTGGTTCTCAAAAAGTTTGATTTTAGAGCATTTCATATTACATATTTTCAACCTACACTATAAAATGTACTATACTGTAAAACACATATCTATGGGATCCCCACACAATGTTCAAAAAAATTTAACATTGCCTTGACTCCAGAAGATACCACAGGTTATTTTCCAGCCACAGTATTCCCTTGATCCCTATTGGTATAAATATATGGATTCATACAGAATGTATAGCTCCTAAAGTTCACCTATTGTTTTACAAGGGAATGTATTTAATCAGGACACACAATTTATAGGATTATTTTATGATATTCACACAAAGAGTCAAATGCAAAAGAGTGCAGGGAATGTGTCCACACAGTAGAGATGCAAAGAATCCAGCTAAGGGCCTGGATCCCATGGCAATGCCCTGCACGAGTTCATCTGAAGACCCAGAACCCATGGCAATGTCTTCCACAAATCCAACTGGAGGGCATCAGCACATGACAATGTCTCATGCAAGTCTGTATCAAGGATCTGCACTGTAAACTGGGTGTGGTGACACACGCCTATAATCCCAGCACTTGGGAGGTTGAAGCAGGAGGATTGTTGTGAGTTTGAGACCAGCCTGGGCTACAAAGTGAGCTCGAGGCCAGCCTGAATTGCATAGTGAGACCTTGTCTCAAAAAGACAAAAAAAAAAAAAAATGATCTGCACTGGGAAGGCTCAAAGGGCAGTGGTGGAAGATAGAAAGTCTGTGCCAGCAGGATGAAAGATCTCTGCCAGCAGGCTGAGGGATCTGCACTGGAGCCAGGAAGTGACACTCAAAGTAAGAACCAGAGCTCCCCAAAAAGAACCACAGCCAGCCTCAGCAACAGTAAGGTCTTGAGCACCTTTGATGATGGGAACAGCTGAGTTCATATCAGGAAAAGCACCATGACAAGCTGCTCCAGGAGAATCAACAGCACACCATTTTCCCCTCTAGTTCTCTTTTTATGCTGTTGGCAACAGTCCTGAGGTGGGCCTTCCACATCCAGAACTATGCTGATTCAGTTCAGCTGGGTGTTACAAGTTGACCATTAGTTAATCCACCACATCACGTTCTAGATTTATTTATCCTGGTTATTGTATGTAATTTAATTAGCTCATTTCCATTGTTATATGTCAGTATATGATTATACCATAATTTATTACAATTTGTTCATAGGCATTCTTTTATATATCATAGAGAACAAGTATACAGTTATTTGGGATACATATCTAGGAAACGAACTGCTGGGTCATAATCTAGTGGGACCTTAAACCCCAGTAGATAATTTTTCATCACTTACCACTGTGTCAGTGTTTTACTGAAGAAACCAACATAACACAAAATATACAAATGTATAAGAATTTGCAACATTGGCTTACAGTGGCCACCCACAGAGTCAAATAAGGAAGAAAGCAGAGGGTCTGTCTGTACACAGGAGACCTAAGTATTCAGTCCAAGTTCTGGAGCTCACTGAAGTGCCCATGTGAGTCTGTGCTGGGAGACCAACAGGTCTGCGATAGAAGATTGAAGAGTCACACCAGAAGCTGAAGAGTCTGCACTGGAAGCCAGAAGATGCTGTCCAAGGTAAAGGTGAAAGCTGGAGCTCCTCAGAAGAAACAGAAGCAGGGTGTAGAACTGCTGAGCGGATTTACTTAAGCTTCTCTTAATCTTTTCAAGTCGACACAATCAACCATCACAACCCCTGCGGTTATACCTATGTAATACTCTCACCAGCAATGTTTAAAAGTTCCCACTGACTGTTTCACATCAACATATGCTATTACCAAATTTCTTTAGGCTCAGTCATTCTGATAGGTAAAATGGTAACTTGGTGTGGTTTAAATTTTCATTTGCCTTATTAGTAGTAAGACTAATCATTGTTTAAGATGTTTATTAGGTATTTGGATGTCTCCATTTGTAAGACAACTGTTTAAGTCCATTGCTGAGATTTCTACTCTACTTCTTTTTCTTATTAATTTAAATGAATGTACTGATTTTGGATATGAACTTTTTGTCAAGTATATTCTTCCATTCTGTCCCTTCGATTTTCCTTCTTGTTTTTTTTTTATTATTTTATTTTTTGGTGGGGGTGTCCTTAGATGAACTAAAGTGCTAAATTTTAATATCGCTTCCCCTCTTTGTATTTAGTGGATTCTGTGGGACATACAGAAACTTCTACCCTAAAGTCATGAAGATTTGTCCTGGCATATCTTCCCAAACCTTCATTGTTTTTGTCATAGAGGTTGTACTCATATATTTTATTAAATTTATTTCTTAGTCTTTGATAGTTCTTAATATATTTTAAGAGACATCTTTCTAGTTTTTATTTGTTGTTATGTAGAAACATGATCAATTTTTGTACATCACTGTATTACTCAGTTCTCCATTACTGTAACAAAATACCTGAGATAATCAACTAAATGTTTATTTAGGTTCATGGTTTCAGAGGTTTCAGTTTATAGTCACATGGCCCTATTGCTTTGGGCTTGTTTGGTGCTGTGGTAAAGAACACCTGTTAACTTTATGGTTGCCAGAAAGGAAAGAGAGAAACCAGAAAGACTGGGGTTCTAATATCTCCTTCAAGGTCATGCCCCACTATGAGCTGACTTCCATCCACTAGGCCCACCTCTTGAAGGCTCCACCACCTCCCCATAGTGCCACATGCTGGTGACTAAATCTTTAATACATGGGCCTTTGGAAGACACTTCCAAGCCATAGCAATTTTCTTAGTGTTCAGTTAAACTCTAATATTTCATTTGCAGATTATTTTGGCTATTGTACATATATAATCCTATCTTTTATAAATTTTAAGATTTTTGTTTACTTCATAAATTCTATTTATTTTCTTATCTTACTGCTCTAGCTAAGACTTCCAGGGAATGTTGAGTAGAAGGGGAGGTATAAATATTTTTGTCACATTCCAAATCTTTCAGAAAACAGGGTGAAAGAATTTGGTATTTCGCCATTAAGTATTACAGTTAGAGTATGTCTACTGTGATAGTTAACTGATTGTGTCAACTTGAGCAAGAAATGCCCTACTAACTAGGATCAGCATAGTTCTTGGTATAACTGATGAGATTTACTGAAGACAGGCCATTCGCAGACAGGGGTTAGAGAGAACAACGGCCGCAACACCAAACAAGCCCAGTCTGGGAACAGGCACCATGAGTGGGCCTCCAGCAGACTGGGAACAACTAGATCCAAGCCTCTCCCCATAAGTCAGCACCATTTGCAGACCAGAGTTAGAGAGAACAATGGCTGCAGCACCAAACAAGCCCAGTCTGGGAACCAGTGCTGTGCATGGGCCTCTGGCAGACTGAGAGTAGCTGGACCATGGCCCCTTTCAGCGCGAGGGCTGGCAGACATGAAGTGCCATTCCCACCCTCCCCCAAGTGACTAGCTTATCCAGAGAAGCACAGGCTATAATGATAGCTATTGAGGTGAAATGCAATCGGATGCCTATGGTGCTTTAGTGTTTCACTAACATTGCAGGTCTAGGGCCAGTGGTCTGATCATAGGTTCAGAGGATATCACTGAGCAGTGTGTCATCTGGGGGGGGTCTTCTTCTGAGGGTTGCAACCATTGTTGATTCCTTATGGCCTTGTTTTGCAGTCCTATGTCATTTCCATTGTTTTGCTGGGTTGGGTTTTATTCTCTTTTGTTTTGTTTGATTATGTTAAATCCCATGGCAGGAAAAGCTATTTCAAGGATAGCAAGATATATTATGGTAGCAATTTTGGATTTACTATTGGCTTGCTTTGAAGCCTTTATCACATTCATTGTTTTGTTTTTATTGTTTCTATTCTGTTCTGTTCTGTTTGATTTATACTATGTCTGAAGTTATCTGCAGTTATTTTGAAGACATCAAGGGGCATTATGGTAACTACTGTTGATTTCATGATGTTTTGAAGTCCTATATCTCTTACACTGGTTTGTTTTGATTGCTTTTATTCTGTTACATACATTTTTAAATTTAAAAAATTAAAAATTTTAAAAAAAGAGATTTACTAAAGACAGAAGTCCCACTCTGGGTGTGAGTAACTCCAACCAATAGGCTTGTTGCCCAAATGGGATAAAAAGTAAACAAAGAAGGAAGGCTCGCTTCTGTTTCTTCAGAGGAACTCTACCTTAGACATCCTCTGCTGGCTTGAGCACAGACTCGTCAGCCTCCAGCAAAGACCTTTCAACCTTCCATCATAGACACTTTAACTTCCTGACACAGACTTGCATCAGACACTACAGTGAGCTCCAGGCTTTCAAGTAGCCCTTTTGCACTCTTCCACACCTGACTCTGTGGGCAGCCACTGTAAGCCTATCTTGTAAATTCTTAAATATTTGTACATTTTGTATTAAATCTATTTCTCTAGTAAGCACTCATTGATGCATCTCTTACACGATTGCCTTCCCTTCTATTCCTAGTTTGATGAAAATTTTCTTTTTTTTTGGCATCATAATGGAGTTTTATCAAACAGTTTTTCTGTATCTACTGAAATGGTCATATGGTTATGCTCCTTCCTTTTAATTTGGTGAATTACATCATCTGCTAGTCAAATCCTGCATTGTTAGAATAAACCCATCTCCACTTAGCTTGGGCTATGCTATACATTACCACATTAAGTTTAATAATACTGTGTCATTTGTTTTAAAATTTACATTTATGATGAAATCAGCCTGTTATTTTCATTTCTAATAGTGTCTATAATGTTTTATTTATGAAGGTCAAAACAAGTTCAAGACTCCCTTCTTTTTCTATCTTCTGAAAGAGTTTGTATAAAATTTATGCAATTTCTTATTTATATGTTTGTAGAAGTAAAATTACCTGTGATGTTTTCTTTGTGGCAAAATTTTTTGTTTATAAAATTATAATTTATATAAAATAACTTATGTATTTCTAAAGTGATTTTCACATATATATTTAATTTATAATCTTCACAAATACACTGTACTTAATTTAAGAGCTCTATTGTACATGGTGACTATATATTTATAACCACCTACACACAAATAAAACATGCATGTACACATACATGCACCCAGACAAGCGGACGAACCACACTCTTGAATATAAAAATAGAAACCCTCTAATATATCATCAAATTCAATTCAATTTGGTCAAGTATTGAGAAAATAATAAATACTGGACTCTTGATCTGCAGATAGCTGACCTGAAAGAAGCAGAAATGAGGTCATTTGTCATAAAATCTCCCAGTGCACTGGGCATTAGCTGCTTTATTTATAGAAGAAATCGCAAGTTTCAGTTAGCTTAACTACTCAGTTCAATGACTGACTAGTTTGGAGTTGGGGAGGGGTCCTATTAAAATTGATTTACTAGCTGGGCGTGGTGGCGCACACCTTTAATCCCAGCACACGGGAGGCTAAGGCAAGAGGAGAGTTGTGAGTTCGAGGCCGGCTTGGTCTACAATGTGAGCACAAGGCTGGCCTGACTACATAGTGTAACCCTGCCTCAAAAAAACAGGGCTGGGACTTTGGCTCGGTGGCTTAAGCACCTGCCTGCCAGGCGTGAGGTTGTGAATTTGACCCGCAAAAAAAAACCAACAAACAAAAAAAAAACTGATTTACTGTGTGGATGTACATATGTGGGGTTGGGTGGGTGAGGAGTCAGAGAAAGACAGATTTAAGAATTCATACTATGTAAGTTATTTTGTAATATCAAGAAACAAAAAATGGGAATACATCAGGTGACAAAATTTTTGCAAGGCAAAAAAAAAAAAAAAATGAAAAAAAACCCCACTAAGTGGAAGAAAATCTTTGCTAGTTACTCTTCTGACAGAGTATTAATATCTAGAATATATAAAGTACTTTAAAAAGTTAGCTCCCATAAAATAAGGAACCAAATAAAAAAGTGGGAAATGAACTAAATACTTTCCGAAAGAAATTCAAATGACCAAAAAATATATTGTAAAATGTTCAACATCTCTAATCATCAGAGAAATATAAATTAAAATTATATTGAGATTCTATCTCATCCAAGTCAGAATAACTATCATCAAGAATACAAAAATCAGTGAATGCTGGTGAGGATTTGGGGAAAAAGGAAACCTCCTATATTGTTGATAGGATATAAATCACTGTGTATAACCACTGTGGAAATCAGTATGGACATTTCTTAAAAGACTAAGCATAGAAATTCCATTTGACCCAGCTACATCACTCCTGGGCATATTCCCAAAAGAATTAAGTACTACATACTATGTTTATAGCAGTACAATTCACAATAGCTAAACTGTGAAAACAGCCTAGATGCCCATTAGCAGATGAATAAAGGAAATGTGATATATTTACACAGTGGACTACTATTCAGCTACAGAAAAGAATGAAATCACATTATTTGCAGGAAAATGAGTGGACTAGAAACTTAAGTAAAATTAGCCACACTCAGAGAGTTAAATATCACATGGTATCTCTTACATGAGAAGTCTAAAATTACATAAGTAATAAGTAAAAGATTAACATAAGGAAAGGACAGAAAGTCAGAAGACAGACTGGAGCTGGAGACTAGGACAAGGGAGAGGAGGGAGAGAGGTGAAATGGGATTGAAACTTATTAAGATATGTTAACTGCTTGTATCAATCCCCCTAAATAAACCTCATCATCATGTAATATTAAAATGCACTAAAACCACACCTTCCTGTGAGCCAGGTCAGCTGCCATGGGGAAAAGGAAGAGAATCAAGAAGCCAAACCATGCCTTCCCATGAGCCAGGGGCGGCTGCCGTGGGAAACTGGAAGAGAATCAAGAAGCTAAACCATGCCTTCCCATGAGCCAGCTGGTGCGCAGGCTGGGAGACAAGAAGAGCAAACTCACCCCCACCCCTGATAAGCAAGGGGCTGATTCGGAGGAAGTCAGACTGAGACGATAGCAACTCAAGTAAAAAAAAAATTAACTTAATGCTTGCATTGTTTGATTGACTGTGCAGGCCTGAGACTAGTGGTCTGGGCACCTATTCGGAGGATGGCTGTGTGCAGTGTGGCAACTGTGGGGGCTTTCTTTCTGTCTTGTTTTTGAAATCCAATGTTTAGTTCTGTTTTACTGTTTTGTTTTATTCCTGTATCTGGTAACCTGAGCAACTATTTTGAAGATAACAATATGCAATGTAACCATTGTTAAATTCCTAACATCTTGTTTTGGAAACCTAAATAGCTATTGTCATTTTTTGTTGTCTTTGTTGTTGTTGTCATTTTGCTTCAGTTGTTTTTTGGGTTTACCTGCTTCTTGATTTTTCTGTTTTTTCTTTTTTCTCTTTAGAATAAAAAAAAAAAGAAAATGCACTAAAACAACATTATTCTGAACCCTTTTCACTCAGTATTTTCAGCCACTCCTATCTTTCATAAAGATCCTTGAAAGAGACATCATTTCTTCTATGACTATACCACTTTTGATATAACTAATCTTGCTCCTAATGTTGTGCTTTGAAGTTGCTTCTCTTTTTTAATACTAGAAATTGGACACATATCCCTGCCCAATTCCTTGTCTGTATATCTAGTATTTTTCTGGTAATTATTCTTAAAATCAGAATTATTATACCAACTTTTTCAACATTTTTAAATTTTTTTTTACTTTAAAAAGCAAAACAGAAAAAAGGATAGAAATGATACAGAATTTCAAAAATATTAGGAAATTAACACTAGCTAATATATTGCATATTGTTATCTTAGAAGTAGTTGTTCAAGTTACAAGATTTAGGCATAAAAAATGATCACTCAAACAATGAAAGCACAAACCATTCTTTTTGATAAACTAACAGAGATTAGTAGTATAGTTATCTATCTTGTATATGTATACATACGCGCACAAACACACACAAACACATATATTATATATATATATATATATATACCTATACACATATAATCTTTTCCCTTCTTCCTTTTCTTCTTCCCCCATCCCAGTTGTTCTTTACTTTTGAGAACTTTCTTTCCCTTTAATTATCACAATATCTGCACACATCTTTAATCCCAGCACTCGGGAGGCTAAGGTAGGAGGAGCGTTGTGAGTTCGAGGCCAGATTGGGCTACAGTGCAAGCACAAGGCTGGCCTGAGCTACATAGTGCAAACCTGCCTCAAAAAAATAGGGCTGGGAGTTTGGCTCAATGGCTTAAGCACCTGTCTGGCAGGTGCGAGGTTGTGAGTTTGATCCCCAGTGCCACCAAAAAAAAAAAAAATTATCACAGTATCTATTATACATTTTAGATTTTATTACTCTTTTAGTTTTTTTTACACTATGGAGACAATACAATATTTACAAATGTGAGTTTGATTTATTTCACTTATGAGTATGGTCTCAATTTCCCTCCATTCACCTATAAAAGCCTAAAGTTTATCCTTCTTTGTAGCTGAGTAATACTCCATTCTATAAAAATACCACATTTTTTTTATCCATCCTTCAGTTGATGGGCAGTTGGGTTGTTTCCAAGATTTAGCTATTACAAATTGTGCTGCTATAAACATGGGTGCATATATATCACTGTGATACAGCGTTTTCAATTTTTCTGGGAAAATACTCAGAAGGGAAATACCTGGATTGAATGGGACTTCCAATCCTAGTTTATTGACATAGGTAGACTAAATGCTCTCCAAAATATTAGCATCATCCCGTACTTCCACCAGCAGTGCACACACATGCTCCTTGTACTACATCCTTAGCAGTGCTGTGTTGTCTTTCTTTAGCCTGTTAATCCAATGGGTTAAAATAGTACCATGCTATTCTTTTAGTTTAGCACCATTTGATCAACAGCAGAGGTAAACTGTCTTGTGTTTGTCAGCCAGTCCCTTTGCCATGTACTATCTTTACTTGAGTAAAGACAGACCTTGAAATTACTGCCTTATAGAAATCTCTCTACATGAGCCAGGCATGGTATGCACGCCTTTAATTCCAGCACTCGGGAGGCTGAGGCAGGAGGATCGTTGCGAGTTCAAGACCAACCTGGGCTACAAAGTGAGTTTAAAGCCAGTCTGAACTGCATAGTGAGACCCTGTCTCAAAATATAGGACTGGGGATTTAGCTTGGTGGCCTGAGTGTCTGCCTGGCAGGCGTGAGGTTGTGAGTTCGATTCCTGGTACCAAAAAAAAAAAAGAGAGAGAGAGACGAAATCTCTCTACATGGTGATTTTTCTCAGTACAAAGGCTCTGGAGCACGTGTGCTGTGAGACACACAGTTCTGGGCCATCAGCCAAGTACCTGGCTGGCCTAATGACAGGGAGCTGGAAACCCGAGTACCTCTTTGCAAAACCACTTTCATAATGACCAACCCCTGAATGGATGCAGATGCAGGATAAACCAAGAGAAGGATAAAGTGAAAAGGCCATATGTGAGGTCTCTTAATTGCCACAGGACTGGAAACACTATTACACTTGTTTTTAATCTCCCCACTCTCTGTTCCTCTCTTACCTTTTAATTTTCCTAAATGGCCCAGCCACTGCTGTTGAGAGGGTATTTAATATGGGTGAGGATTTAGCTGTTCCTCCAGGAACAAACCAAGCCACCGCTTTTGAAATGTCATCTTGATTTGCTGCTTCCTCACTAAGTAAGAGACTTAATAGAGCTTAGGAGATGAATCTGGACACAAACCTCCCTAATGAAATGGGCCAGGGCCTCACCCACCGCTGCAGCTCAAGGGACAGCTGCCAGGCAGCAGGAGCTAATGATAGGAAGAACTCTAAGCCTAAGGACTGTCCTCCCAACAAACCCTTTCAATGTCCCCACCTTGGCACTCAGAACCACATAGGGGTCCCTGAGTTTGCCCCATGTGTCTCTCCCTCCCCACCCACCTTACTTTCTCCTTCTCTTGGGTCAGAGCAGTATCTTCCAAGTTTTCCCAAGACCTTACACTTATGCCCATTTATTCCACAGCGTTGGGGTTACCTATTGTATATTGACTCTCTTCCACTTTCCCTTCCTCCATTTTCTTTTGTTATGTTATGTTTTGTTTTGTTTTGTTTTGTTTTGTTTTGTACCAGAAATCAAACTCAGGACCTTGCTTGCCAGGCAGGTGCTGTGCCACTGAGCTATAACCCCAGCTTTCCCTTCCTCTTACACACACTCCAAGCCCCAGTTCTTTGAGAATGGAAAGTATCTGGTAGGCCAAGATACCCTGGTGTCAGAGTAGTCATCCCAGAAGAATTCTCAATAAGCCATTGGTGAATATAGAAATCAGTGAGTCACTGAATGAGACTTATCAAGACACTTCACATTTTTCTATCATAGTCAGCTACACTTGACTCATGAGTTTTCCTGGCTACCAAGTAGAAAAACAGATCCCTGAGGGAGGACCCTCCTAAATGTGTGGGAAGTTGGATCTGGGATAAGGCTAGAGGCCCTGTCTACCAAGTCATGTGCTTATGGTGGTATCAGGCTCAGGGTACCAAAGAGTTATTAAACAGTCAAGCAGTACAATTACATAGCTACTTTGCATCAACCAGTCTCTGTCATTGACTGCCAATTGCTAGCTCCATTGTATCTACCAGCACTGATGATTCAACTGGCAGGTTGTTGCAGTACAGCATGGATCTGCTTCAAAACCCTTTCATGCTCTGGGACCCATTAAAAACTGTCGGTTTTCCTTATTATCAATAACTGGATCAAACTTACCCAATGCAGCATATGCTACCTTCAGAACCAATAGAATCCTACCAAGCATTGTGCTGCTTCTGCTAGGACATGTAAAAAGCTCTCATTATCTATAGAAGACACATTCTGACATGCCTCTGACCACTGAACCCCTAAAATTTTCATATAGAAGACCCCTGCATCTTCATAGGATTTACTTCCAGCCATCTAGACATATATCAAATGAACACTTTCAACCCTTTCTTTCTCATCTAATTCAATTAAGATGTTATCATTAATAGAGCAAACCAACATGATATTCTTCAGAATATTCAAGTACCTTAGAAATATATGATGACATAAGGTGAGAGAAATAACATCATCCTGGGACAAGACCATAAATATATACTGCCATCTGTCCCACATGAATCCAAAATGATTCTGCTTTGTTTCACAATTGTCAGACTGATGTTCATATATCACCTACTAGAATCTGTGTCAGCTTTCTGCCAACAATGACAGCATATCTGCTTCAGTAGCCATGCTGGGGGCTATAAGAGGTGATGAAATAAAAATAAAAACTACCTGAAGCCAAAATTTGATAGCCGAATCACAAAGTCTTACTGCCAAACAAACTGATCCAACACAAATCTAGGTGAGCTCTTGGGATAACATGCCTTAAAAGTAAAACAGAGAAGATCTGTCAAAACCAACAGATAGAATTGTTTCTGCCCCATATCAGGAATGCAGATTCTGAATGATGTTGACTGATTTGTGATACTGAGTTTTTCTGTTGTGTAAGCTTTGGAAATGGCCTGCTGTGTACACATGGTACAGATTTCAGGACGATGCCAGTCAGGCACCTCTGCCAAGGACCTGAAGTCCTTGTTTGAGATGATGATTTCCAGTTGCTCTTGATGTGCCTTAGTCAAGATTCTGTTTTCTAATCATGTCCAACAAGTTTCAGCAGGCCAAGTGGCCATCCCGGAATTTATCACTGGTTAAACATGTGGTAGTCCACTACCATCCCTCAGACTCCAACAAGTTATTGCCAGGCTGCTGAGTGAAGCAGGGATGTGACATCCTTTAGGTCTTTCAGGTGACTTCAAATCTCTACTATTCTCCCAAGATATTGTTTTTTATGTATGATCTTGACCAGAGAAAGGGATAATTTCAGTTTCACTTGGCTTTTCTCACGCCGACAGTTATTACACAGCAGGTCCAAGATTCAATGTGAAGGTTCTGCAAACTATCAAACAAATCTACTCCAATAACACATTTGAAACCTGGGAAAAATGATCACCAGTGGACCCACTGTGCGCTGCTTCTAGGCCAGGACTCCATTTGTTACATTGACTTCTTGTCTCCCCACCGAAAAGGAGACTTTGTAGCACTTTGGATGCCATCTCCTGGGTATCAATGTTAGTTTAGACACTATGAAAAGTTTCAGACTTTTTTTAAAAGTCTGAATGTGCTTCCCAGGTAATGGTTACTAAGTAAATGGCCATAAGCCGTTTGGGAAATATTCTAGGGTAATTACTACTTAATCCTATATATCACTCCAGAGTGGCAAGGTCCTTCTTCACAGTGACCCAACCCTTCCTTCACTCAGAGGGGTTTGCTAAGAGCATTATCTTAGGTTTGAAAAATGGGCAGCAATCAAAAATTTTTATTGAAGCAGTTGTCCCAAACTTCCCAATCATCCTCAATTTATCTTGATTATGTACATATTAAAGCTTGTGTTGGCTGCCAATTTGTCTTGTGAGGCAGACTGTGGACCTTTAATCACCTCTACAGAAACATGCAGGTGAAATCTGTTGCTGCCACTCAAGTTTTGCCTCTCGTTGCCATAATCATTCCTGTCCTGTTTTTGATAGTTAAAGTACTGGCATATGGCTGCTAGTGTTTGGAAACCCATCATTTCCTCATTGCCATGAAGGAGTCTGATATTGAAATGCTTTCTCTTAACATCAGCCATGGGCCACTGGGCTTCTTCATGCTGCCAGTACTCTCCTTAACATATTCCTATCACTTTGGTAAACAGAATGTCTTCTTGGTCCTACAACAGAGCATATGTAAACATTTTCCAGCCTAGTACATACCCTACTCTCTCAGCCCTTAAATCTCTTCCATGAAGTCTGCCACAACGGGTTTTTATGTCTTCTTCACTTAGTGTTATTACTTTTTGCCAAGTTTCCAAAAGCCATCCTGGCAGCATATTACCACTACCTCCTGGGGTCTTGCCAGTATATTAAATCCTTTGTGCATTACAATATAGACAAACTCTCCCCCAGCTTGCTTCATATGACACTTCCCTTGACACAGCACCTTGATCTAAGCCTGTGGCCTGTGTGCACTCTCACAGAAATTTCCACTCATATAACAATTTAACCAATAGACTCACTGTAATCCCTAACAAAACGCTAATGACCTTCTTTACAGAGATAGAAAATTTAATTCTAAGATTCATATGGTACCACAAAAAAACTCTGGACAGTCAAAGTTATGTTGAACATAAAGAACAAAGGAGGAAGAATCACACTACTGGACTTTAAAATACACTACAAAATTGTAGTAATCAAAGCAGCATGATATTAGCATAAAAAAGACACATAGACCAGCAGAACAAAATAGAAACTTTAGAAATAAACCTAGACATCTACATCCAATTGATCTTTGACAAAAGTTTAAGAACACAAGTTGGGATAGGACAGTCTCTTCAATAAATAACACTGGGAAAATTGGACATCCATGTGCAAAAGAATGAAACTAAACTTTTATCTCCCACCATGTTAAAAAAAATCTCAAAATGGATTAAACACTAAAATTGTAACACCTGAAACTAGGAAATGACAGAAAAAAAATTGGAGAAATGCTCCAGAATTTTGGAACATGCAAAAATTTTTGGAGAAGACCCCAAAACCATAGAAAACAAAAGCAAAAATACACGAGTGGATTATATCAAATGAGAAGTTTCTCTATAACAAAGAAAACAATCAACATATTGAAGAGAACATACAAAATGGGAGAAAATATTTATCAAGTTCATATCTGACAAGCATTAGTATATAGAATATACATGGATCTCAAACAATTCGATAGCAAAATAAATCTGATTTTTAAAATGAGCAATAAAACAGGAGACCAAAAATATCAAAGGCAATTCTGTGCAATAAAGGCAAGGCAGGAGGCATCACAGTCCCTGAATTGAAATTATACTACAAAAATACTGTGATAAAATCAGCATGGTACTGGCAAAAAAAAAAAAAAACACTTGAGGATCAGTGGAACATATTAGAAGATGCAGACACAACCACGAATGCACTCAGCTGCCTTATTTTTGACAAAGGGGTCAAACACATTCACTGGAAGAAAGCCCTTTAATAAATGTTGGAAAAAAATGGCTTTTCACATGCCCAAGACTAAAACTAGTCACTTGTCTATCACCATGCACTAAGGTCAAAATGGATCAACGATCTAAATATTAAAACAGAAACACTAAAACTACTGGAAGGCAAAATAGGTAGAAATCTTGAAGACATAGGTGTAGGCAGAGAGTTCATAAACAAAACACAAACTGCATGGGAAGTACCTCAAAGAATCAACAACTGGGATTTTACCTTATTAAAAAGTTTTTGCAACTCAAAAGAAATCACCAAGAGTGAAAAGACAACCCACAGAATGGGAAAAATTTTAGCCAACTGTCCCTCAGACAAAGGACTTCTATCTAGAACACATAAAAAATTGAAAGAAATCAGGTCCCCCAAATTCAAGACCCAATCTAAACAGGGTCATCTGAGATGAATATGCACTTCCCAGATGATGATATACAAATGGCAAATAAATATATTTTAAAAATGTTCAACATCACTAGTCATTTGAGAAATGCAAATTAAAACAACACTGAGATTCTACCTCACCCCAGAAAGAATGGTTATCACCAAGAAATCAAGCAATAACAAATGCTGGTGGGGCTATGGGGAAGAAGGAACCATTTTCCACTGTTGGTGGGAGTGTAGACTGGTGCAACCACTGTAGAAATCAGTGCGGAGACTCCTTAAAAATCTAGTGTTAGCAGTCCCATTAGATCCAGCTATTCCCCTTCTGGGTAATTTCCCAGAAGAATTGAAAACATACCACAGCTATATATGTGCACCCATGTTTATAGCAGCACAATTTGTATGGTTAAATCTTGGAAACAATCCAAACTCCCATCAATCGAGAAGTGGATATAAAGATCTAAATATTAAAACAGAAACAATGGAGTACTACTGAGCTATAAAGGAGAATAAACTTGAGGATTTTATAGGTACATAGATGCAACTTGAGACCATACTCATAAGTGAAATAAATCAGACTCACATGTGTAGACATTGTATTGTCTCCCTCGTATAAAAAACTGAAAGAGTAAATAAGATCCTAAATGTACAATAGATATTGTGAATATGAAAGGGGAAGAAACTGCTCAAAAGAGCAACTGGGATGGGTAAAGGAGAAAAGAAAGAAGGGAAAAGAATTTATTTATATATATATATTAATTATACTACTAATCTCTATTAGTTCATTGAAAAGAATGATTTGTCCTTTCACTGATCAATTTTTCATGCCTATATCTTATAATCAGAGAAACTACTTCAAAGATAACATACAATATATTAACCATTGTTAGTGTATTGTTTTTTTGAAATTCTATACCATCATTTGTATTCTTTTTTAAATAAAAATAATAAAAAATAAAAATGCGAAATAAATCTAGACATTTGTCAAAAGAAGACATATGGCCAACAGGTATATTTAAAATATTCAATGTTCCTAATTATCAGGGATATGCAAATAAAAGCCACAATAAGAGATCACCGCACTTCAGTTTAGAATAGCTATTATCAGAAAAGCAAAAGATGAGTGCTGACAAGGATGCTGAGAAAAGGAAACTCCTACACATTGTTGGTGGGGATATAAATTAGGACAACTGTTATGGAAAGCAATGTGAAAATTCCTCAAAAAATTAAAAATAGGACTACCGCATGATCCAGTAATCCCACTACTGGGTTTATAGCCAAAGGAAATGAGTCCGTATGTTGAAGAGACATCCGCCCCTCTATGTCTGTTACAGCACTATTTACAGCAGCCAAGAAATGGAATCAGTTTAAATGCCCATCAACTGATGAATGGGTAAAGAAAATGTAGTGCATATACATAATACGATGCTAGTTGGCCATTTAAAAAATTAAAAAAGGATAAAATCCTGTTATTTATGATAACATGAACAGAACTGGAAGTCACTATGTTAAGTTGAATAAGTGAAACACAAAAAGACAAAGACTGCATGACTAGTCAGATATAGAATCTAAAAGAGTTGATCTTACAAAAATTGAGAGTGGAATGGTAGCTATCATAGCTTCAGAGAGTAAAGGGAACAGAAGGATGATGAAGGTTGATCAACAGTTACTAAGTTATAGTTATATAGGCGTAAGAAGATCTGGGGCACTATTGCACAGTAGGGGTAACTATAGATAATGCTAATACTCTGTATTCAAAAACTAAAAGAAGTATGAGTTTTTATCATAACAAAATGATAAATGTTTAGGCTAAATATGTTTAACTTGATTTGAGCATGACACAATGCATACATATATATAGAAATATCATGTGGTACCCCACATGTATATACAATTATTATGCATTAATTAAAATTCTTTTAAAGTTAGCCAGATCTTGCTTCTCCATCAACACATAGTTCTCGCTCCTAGGTACCCCAGCGCCTCCCCACTCTAGCTCTTCTAAGATCTGGCTTTTGTTGTTGGCCCAGTAGCCAAGAGGAGTGGAGACAAATCCTAAGGATATAAAACATTTTTTATAAAGCACTTGCCTCCTTTAATTTGAGGCTTCCACATGGTCTTGAATCAGGTGAGAAAGGAAAAAGAAGAGAGGGAGGGATAAGAGAGGGAAGACAGCTGTCTTTTAATGATGGGGAGGGGCCCCTTCTGCCCAGTAACTTCAGGAGAATATGGAAGTTCCATGGTGTCAGTTGTATCTACCCACATACTCCTACTGCAGCTGCCATAGACTTGTCATGTAAGGTTTTCTGGAGTTTAAAGTACAACTGAAGTTGTACTATTCTTGCAATTAAGTCTATTCCTTTACTCTGTTTGGCCTCTGCAAAAGATGAGTGTTACCTTAAATACTGCCAACGAGGCTCTCTTATTTCCAGTTTTTCATTAAATTGACGATTAGCTGTCCAGAGCCTGCCATTATCTTTCTTCAACTAATCAGTGGCACTTAGCAATAGACATTCAGTTTTATAGTTATTGTAGTTACTTGTTTTCCGTAACATCTCAGATGCTAGAAACAGTAAATCAGTCTCAATTGCCTTTCAATAGAATTGCACTCGAGTTCACCATAGTAAAGTTTTAGCATCTGTACTTCAGCAGCAGTTGCTAAAACAACACACCAGAAGCCATCAGTGATGGGGGCCCCTCCTTATCGGCAAGCTGGCAAGCGATCACATTTTATTTAGAGTCTGGTTCACAGAACCACTCCAGATACCAATTATTAAAACTGAGTTCCCTAAAAACACCCTGAAATAGAGAGAGCTGAGTACAGAAGTTCTATTAGGGATGTTCTTGAGAGAGATAACAGTAAAGGAGGAGGAAAGCAGAAACAGGCAGAGGGAGACCCACAGTGTAATTTTCAACCAAAGCCTTAGCTGGGATCTTAGTATCTACACACCAGTCAGTCACTGGCCATGGACCACCCTAGGAGGGAGCATGACCTTTAGTAAGGCAGTTTTCCACTCCAGAGGGCAAAGCCCAGTGAAAGATGTGGCTATGAGCCATCAGCAACGCTATACACTGCAGCTGGGGAACAAGTACATCAGCCCTGGTTGAGGAGATTTAGGCAGAGCACCACGGTATCCCACAATGATGCCAGAATGAGCAAGTGGTACTCTGTTCGCTATCATGGCTTCAAGGCTCATCATGATTCTCAGTTTCCCTCATCACCATCCCTACAGGCACCACCACACTTGTGGTCTCTGGCACCTGGGGCCTATCATAAGGTGACTGCATGCTTGGTGTAGGAATAGACAGGACTTTAGGAACCAATCCCTAGGAAGCTGTCACACAGGTACCAAGGCCCACTGCTCTCCTGAGTTGAAGCACCACATACAGGGGAGTAAGGACAGGACTGAGATGCTCTATCTGTCCTCTACACCTATAGGTGAACAGAAGCTGCCTCCATTGAACATTCCCTGAAAGCCTGCCATGGTGGGTGGAAAGATAAAGATACAGCCTCTCTTCCAAGCAGCCCTCCACTCTGCAACTCTAACACCACCTGGATGCTCCCTGTACTGCCTCCTACAGCATGACAGGTCCTGCCCTTCACATGGCACCTGAGACTGCTGTTCCCAGACAGTGGCCATCCACCTTCAGGCCCTGGGCTATGCAACCTCTGTATGACATCTCATTGAACCCTCCTCACATCCCTTGGGAGGGCCAGAAAGGGGAAGTGACTTGCAGAACCAGCATTTAAATCTTGCTCTCCCAGTCTCCACTCTGAAAAGTGGTCGGGACATGTTATCCCAGAGGCTGAGTCATTGTCCCTTTGTTCTCTTCTGGGTCTTGCCTGGCTATTTATCTGGCTCTGGCATAGCTCAGCAAGGTCCTGGAAGATCTTTGGGAGCAGCCCCATAGCTGTGGGAGTCCTTTCTTGGGTGGCCAACCATCCCGAGAAAAAAGGGTTTTCCTGGGACTCTGGACTTTCACCCATATTTTCTTTCCACTTTTGCCCCTATTCTCAGAAAACAGAAGGCAAGCAGTTTGTGATTATGAATAGGACTGGCCTCAGAAAGCAAACCTCTGACCGCCGAAACTCTCCCTCACTGCAACTGCCCAACACCTGCTCTGCCTTTAAGGTTCAACTCAAGTGTCACTAGCTGAGAGGCTGTGTCATTTGTACCTGTGCTTGTGTATACCAATCACGCACCTGCTCCTGAACACTTTCTTCAAGTCAGATTTTTTCCCAGAACACTAGGCACCAGGATAGGATCTAAATAAATAGTGGAGGGCACTTCCTTCCCTCAGTAAGCTTTCTCAGATTCCCCAGAGCACAGAGAATTGACTGCTGCTTTTTAATATACCTCACAGCCTAATCTTTGCATCAGTGGCTGCCTTTGAGCTCAAGCACACAGTCTGGCTACTTCTCTGCAGGCCAAGGTTGCACCTGATAAAAGAAGTGGTGGCAAAGTACAATGAGGCAGACCTAAAGTAATTTCTGTACCATTTACTCTGGCTAGTAGTGGAACTCCTACTGAAGATACCAGAACCTATTAATGCTGTTCCTCTTTAAATTATGCTGAGGTTTTCGATTCTGAATCTAGGATAACTGCCTAGCTGTCTGTCTGTCTGTCTTTGGGCAACTCCAGCCCTTGCCCTCTCCCCTCCCTACCCATCTTGCTGGCCCTCTGTAGGCACCAGGTCCCATCCATATGCATGAAGATAAAGCCAAGGGAGCAACTGATCTGTTTCCTGGGGCCTGACATGCTAAAGGGGAAGGATATTCATGAATATGCTTAACTGGGCTGAGAGATGCTCATGGTCTCCCGGACGTGCTGTTCCTGGCAGTTGTTACTGACCTCAGAGCTCATCAGCAAAGCTGAATTCTACCCCCACCCTCCTGGGCATCTTTCTGGTTTCAAACTAGGACTTGGGGATAGAGTTAGGAAACTAGTTCCAAGAGAATTTTTGGAGCATTAAAAGCTGTAGCCACCCTTAATTCTACCTGCTTAAACAGTTTGTTTTGCAGGGGACCTCCCCCCCGTATATACATATACCCCACACACATACTTACACTGCTTTCCAGCATTGCTGGTGTGAGTTCCTTATCCAATCAGCACTTGACACAGCCATTGACACGGAGGCATGAGCTCACTTAATTACTCCACATCAGAGGTGCAACTCAAGGAATTAATGGGTAATTGTATCTGGCTATGACCATCATTCCCGAAAGTAAGCCTCTGTTTCCCCAAACTTCTCTTCCTTCACTTACCTGCCTATTCTGGATTAACTAAAGTATTCGAAATGGGTCAAGCCTTAAGCCTACTTAATTTATACAATGTAACTTTAATGCTCAAAAACAATTCTCTGTTGTCTTAGTCATCTTTCCTCATTGCTGTGACACAATATCCAACTCTCACAATTTAAAGAAAGAGAGGCTTATTTTGGTTCACTGTGATAATTTTAGTCCTTACATGGCAGAAACGCTGGACGTGGAGGAAAGCTGCTCACATTATGGCATCCAGGAAGCTGACAGTGAAGGGCAGAAACAGGAAAGACCCTTCCAGGTCACACCTCCAGTGACCTGCCTCTTCCAACGAGGTACCACCTCCCTACACCACACCAGCTATAGCATCCCCATAACCCAATCACATTCTACAAGCCCCACCTCTGAACACATAAGACACTGGGGGGACTTCTAGATATAAACCACAACATTACTATGTTAGCTCCATTTTTTACATTTTAAAAAAGTGAGTCTCAGTGGTTAAGTGACATGTCCAAAGGCACACAGTGGTAAAACCAGAATTGAAATGCAGTTTCTTCTGATCTCAAGCCCTGCTTTCTGGTAAAATTCCCTAATTACATTTTAAAATAACACATAAGACCACCGTATCTTTCTTGTGTGCCAAGACCTCCACTACCTCTCTCTGCCTTCCCTTGTTATCCAAAGTCTGGAAGCAGCCTTGACTCAGCTCTCCCACACCACAGTCTTCCACTGAGTCCTTTGTGATCACCTCTCCAGCTCCTTTCCCATCAGTCCCCTTCTCTCCAGTCCCCTTGTCCTTGCCTAGGAAAGTCCTCACAGTTCTTCCTGGGTTCCCATCACAAGATTCCTCACTCCTCTCATCTTTTCCCCACTTCATCTAGCCCCCACAAAAGCCCAAACCTGTACCTCTGTGCTCCTCTCCCAGTTTCCTGAGTCTGCAAGAAATCTCATGACTGGTAGGACAAGAGTGCTGTCCCTTTTCTGTTTGTCATATTTGTGAACATCCTTTAAGGCCCAGCTCCAAAAGACAGAGATCAATGCTCATCCTTTGACCCCTTTCACTACCCTACACTTAGCCAGTTGGCTTGTACCTTGGTGCTCACTAGTGTGTGTATGTGTCCTCTCCATCATTTTCTGAGCTTCTTTGATGAAGGAAATATCCCTCATCTGTCGCTGGCGTGGTGGGGGGGAGGGGTGTGTGTGTGTAGTTGTGCATGCATGTGTGTGCATGCATTTGACCTCTGGTGTGGAGAGATGTATGAAACATACATCTGTTTCATGAATTTCTTCATCACAATCTATGAAGGCATCCCTTTTTTGTATCCCTATCTCCACTCTCTTTTCCCTCCTCTTACTTGCCTCTGTATGCCCAGAGTCTAGCACAGAACAGAGAAGGGTGCTCAGCAAACATGATTTAGCATAGCAGATGGGTGACAAATTAGTCATGGATCCTATTTAATCCCATGCCTTGCAGATGCCATCAGTGAAGTGGATGGTTTAGCCACTGCAGGGAAATAAGTTATTGAAAGAGGTCAAATCTTAATTGAGAGCCTGGCAGCTGTGGAAATAAAAAAAAAACAATTTTATATCCAAGGCCAGTTTATCATTTGGAGATAGGAAGGTAAGTCTCTCAGTGCAAATTTAGTTGAAACTAACAGGTCTGACATGAAACTCTCAGCCCTTTCTCCCTCATAGTCACTGAAGAGGCCATCCCCTTCCTTCTAAAGATGCTCCTGTTGCTCAGATCATTGAGAATTACACACACACACACACACACACACACACACACACACACTCATACACACACCAACAACAACTGTTTGAAATTCTCTGGGCCAGTTCATTGATAACCCACAAGATCATTGTCAGGATTTTGAACCCACAATGCCTTTTGGAACAACAACAATAACAAAAATGTCCCATAATTTAATTACTTGGTAGGCTGACCAAAAAAGTCACAGTTCTTCACTCTTTCCTGTATCCTTTACTATATGACTTTTTCTGGCCAGTGGAATGTTGACAGAAATAATGCACAGGCTTGAAATGAACTTGCACACTAGGGTTTCTCTTTCTGTCTCTGCCATCACCAGGAGAATATGCCCCAGTTAGCCTACTAGAGGGCAAAAGACAAGTTAAACACAGTCCCACCAATATTCCAGATATGCTCGTACAGCTGCACCCAACATATCTGAGCAAACTTAGCCAGGGTCAGATGACACCAGATGCATGACCAAGCCCAAGCAAGATCAGCCAAACCCAGCCTAGACCAGCTAAACCCTTGTAGACTCATGAGGTAAATGTTATTAATCTCTAGGGTTTTGTGACTTTTTTTCCCCAGCAATACTGTGGTAGTTGATATCTGATTAAATTAACAATGTATATACTTCATTGATCTAGGTTTGGGTCTTTTTATATATGGCCAAATATGCCCCCTGAGAACACAGAATTGGCTTAATTAAAGGCAATGTAATAAGCATCTACTCAGGTCTGAAGGTAGTCACTTAGGGAAAATCACCCAAAAGAATGGAGTAACGACAATGTCTCTGGAATAAGTATAGCGCCTCAGGGCAACTACTTGAAAAAGGACAACATGTAAATCCTGGCATATTTACCCCTATACCTGTGATAATACCCATATTTGCTGAGTATCCCATAATATGATGGCTCGATTCACCAATATTGTTTTTTTCTGAACAGGAGATGACCCCATAAGTTATATTAATATAACTAATGGATATTACCATATCTAAACCATGGGTTATTTTTCTCTTTAGAAATGCCAGATGCTTATTAATATCTGCAGAGAACTGCTGCATTAGTGGAAAATTATTGGAAAATCTGTTAACAGACTACCGTGACACTCAGCCATTATCTTTGGCATTCCAGGCACCAGTGACAGAAACCAAGGCATATGTTTTCCATCCCTACGCCCCAACACACATAAAAAAGGAAGGTCCTTCTGACCTAAAAATATAATTTGCAAAAGTTCAAAGACTGCTTGTCATTACTTCTCATCTGAAGATGTGCAGAGCTTGCACTTTTAAGTGCAAATGTCTAAAAGGTCTCCAGACTGGGGAGAGTCACAGCTTAGCCAAACTGCAGCACGCTCAGGCCAGTGTCCTTGCCACCAGACTGCTGCCCCTGCAAGCTTACCTAAAAAGAGCTTCATGCCACTAGCTCAGGACCATGCCTATGCATAGGAAGATGCATACACTGGTCCTGAGGAACACGGGGTGGAACCCACTGTACAGAGGGGTCATAAAGTCTCATGACCAAGAAAATGGGCTTTGGAATTACAACCGATTCTACCTTGACCCTTCTGCTTGCTGTGGGGTCTGTGGGAATCACTGCATCTTTTCCATCTTCCCTCAGTTGTGACATGGGAACTGTGATGCCTTCCTTGGAGAGATGTCCTGGCAGTTAAATTGGGAAGTGAATGTACTTATGGTCCTTTGCACACAGTGGACACTCAACAAAAATTGGTATTAATAAATTATAGATGGTAGATTTTGGGTTGACTGGGATGACAACTGTCTCAAGCTATAAAATTACTAAATCAGTGATGTTACCAGAACAAGACAAATGCCACAGACACATCCTATAGCTAATGACATGTTGGTTGAATCAGTTGACAGGTTGCCCATTCTGTTTGCTCACCATACCTTCACCTATCTCGTGTCCAGTTATCAGGAGCCACAGACTGAGAAAATGGCAAAGTGAATAGAAAATATACTCATTAGAATTCTGTCTGAAGTAGAATACAACTGTTGTGATTGAAGGTTTGAACTTGTGAAGATCATGCCCAGATACTGGACATGGACTCTCCAGCTCTATTGTACCCATTCTTCTTCTTTCTCAAGCGCATTACCTGTGGCATGCTACGAAGCATGCCAGGCAAATTATAGACATCATCTCACTTAGTTCTCACAGGGCACTGTAAGATGTGTGGGGACATCCCAGATCGGAAGATGAGGGAGGGAAATGGAGTAAGTCGTTGGCCAGATGTTAGAGAGCCATTATGTGGCACAGTCAAAAGTTGAATCAAGGCTAGATGTGGTGGTGTATACCTATCATTCCAGCACTTGTGAGGCTGAGGCAGGAGGAATTGCTATGAGTTTTAGACTAGCCTGGGCTACACAGTGAGTTCAAGGCCATCCTGGACCACATAGAGAGATCTCATCTCAAAAAGCCCCCTTCTCCAAAAAAAGTTGAATCAAGATCTGTCCCTCTTCAAAGCTAATAGTCTTACCCCTGCCTCTTGCTGCCATGGATCTCCATGCTGCAGATTAAGGCCAACACCAGTACTCAGCATGAATCTTTTCTCATCAGTACCTCAGTGACATTGCCAACACTTCACCAGTTCAGTCTCTACCTCCACATTCGCCACAGCCATACAGCTCTTCCACTCATATTATCTTCTAATTTCTTTCACCAAATTAACTTTTCCTACTTGACTTTATTTTAAAAAGAAACCTTTTGCACTATCATAGTCCATATTACTTATATTACTTGCTATAATTAATTTTTTTTGGTACCAGGAATCAAACTCGGCCTCATGCTTACCATAATTAATTTTTGAAACATAATTATTACATTGAAAAGCTCATCTATGTATCATTTAAAATCAGCTTGGGTATTGCATGTTACAGACCAACCATATCTACTGAAGATCTGCTATAAACATCACTCTCAGAGATGTGTGTATATGTTTACATATTTATGCACATACGTCTGATTTTGGTTATATTTTCTTATGAAAAATTTTCCCCAAAAAGCAGAAAAGAATTGTGGAATAAACTCTTATGTACTCATCCCCCAACTTCAATAGCTGTCAGCTCACAGCTAATCCTGTTTCCTCTGTACCCTAATCTACTTCCCCAAATTCCTTATCCTTTTAAAATAACTCCGGGCATCATGTCACTTTATTCATATGCACGAGCAACGTTCTTTTTGGTTTTGTTTTTTGGTTTTTGGTTTTGTGTTTTAGGTTTTGGTTTTGGTTTGTTTTTGTTTTCATTTTTGTTTTTGCTTTGTCTTTTTGAGACAGGATCTCGCTAGTAGTTCAGGTTGAACTTGAACTCGCTTTGTAGCCCAGGCTGGCCTTGAACTCACAGTGATCCCCCTGCCTCAGCCTCCCAAGTACTGGGATTATAGGCATGTACCACCACACCTGGCATACAAGCAACATTCTTTTTTTTTTTAAGCCTTGAAATAAAATGGATTAAAAAAAACATGAGCAACATTCTTGACATCAGTAAATATTTCAAGAATGTTACCTAGATAGCAGGCAGGTGAAGTATGGCAAACATATGCTCCTACATCGCTGATCTCCACAACCTTGGGAGGCTTACAGGGGGAGAAGTAAAGGGACAGAAACATAACCAACTTGTGCAAGACACCATCACTGATAAGTGGAAGAACTGGGACTTGAACTCAGGTAGCCCATGCCCTTGCCCATTGCACTACCTCACAGGAGCACGGGCCTGATTTTTTTTTTTTTTTTTTTTTTGTACTGGGAAATAGAACCTTGCAATATACCTTTCTCCCACTTGCCACACAGTTGGTCCAGAAAGACTTTCCTTGCCATCTTTGCTGTCCCTGTCCAGGACTCCTGTCACATCAGGTTGCCCGCGAAGAGCTGTTGCATCCAATCATAAGATGTGAAGAGTGGACACTGAGGTCCTCTCCAAGCCCCTGCTGAGGGCAGAATGTGAACCCAGCATGCCCGGAATGAGCCTCCAGTGCCCAGGGCTAAAAACGCTGAAGTCAGCATGTTGCAGCTGAAGGGCACAGTACATAAGTCAAGCCTTGACTATCATTTACAACTTGACACCCCCGATCTTGGTTTCAGCCTCTGCTGGCGTCACACCGACACTGATTTCTCCAAGGCCTCGCTTCCTGGGAACGCGGCTCCTGCTTTGGTTGCCCTTGACCACACAGGATCAGGCAGGCAGGAATGCCTTTTGTCTTGATTGAAACCCTCCATACTCATTTGCTTTCGGCAGCATGCAGGGTCCTGGTTTAAAGAGGGGGTGAAAGGGCTTAAATGTCTCTAAAGGTTTCTGAGACACGGGACTTCTCAAGGGAGAAACGATGATGATTTCAGAGTAAAGGAATCAAAAGCACATGTACTGCCTTTTTCTGCACATACAGAGTGACTTAAAAATGAAGGAAAGAAAGTGTTAGGAAAAACAGTTTTGAGTTTCGTTGAACCAACATTGGAAAAATGCAGCAAGACTCTTTCCAAATCCAAAGCAGAACCGTGTCCTTCCACCTCTGTGGGAAATCCTGGTTTGGAAACCCGGTCTCCTGGGGCTGCCAAAAGTCCCGGCCACAGCAAACCACGCCCCACCCCGCCTCCCGCCCCCACACACACATTCTGACTACAGAAAGAGATAGTCCCCAAAACACTGTCCCAGTCCTAAAAGTCCAGTGAAAGGAGAGAGAATGGGCCTAGGTCAGCAATTGCCCTTAGCAGAATCTTCTCTTTGCTTATCTGTGACACCCCAACAAAGCCACCTTCATGGGCAAGAACATGAGTGGGCCTTCGGCTTGGCAGGATCCCTTAGGGAGCAAGAAGTTAAATGGGTTCAGAGGATTTCCAAGGATACACAGGTGTGAGGACATGTGGACTAGACCCCAAGAGTAGGAGTTACCTTCACAAGGTCGCTGGTTTTCCTGACATTCCCATGATGTTGTCTTCCGCTCTCTCCTATTGTTCTCAGGTTTCCTCTCAATAATCCCTGATATCCTGCTAATCCATGACTTCTGAAACTCTTGACCTCTGCCTTTTCCCTGCCTTCCTCCTCACATCTATTCCTCTTGAGTACCATGGGGGAGAGCAGCTAAAATTAAATCTTGAGTCCCTATTGGACAGCATCTTGCAGCAGGTCACTAGCCTATGAGAAGCTATTTTTAACTGAGTTTCAATGCCTAATCCAATGAGCTGTAGCCAGATGAAAGCAATGTAGTTCATCTCAAGACACCCAATGGGAAAGGAGATACTACTTTTTTCCACTCGTTTAACATAGACCTGTCGGTGGGAGGAGAATTGAAAGCCCACTTCAGCCCACTATGTTGCTCCAGATCCTAAAACAAAGGCCCAGTCGTCTGGAGCAGAGCAACACAGACTGAAAATGAAGCACTAGGCTGAGGGAGGAGCATATGTATATGAAGAGTGAAGCTAAGCTTTGATTAGGTTAAGCCTCTTTTGCAAGTCAGCCTGGCCTTTTAAATCCCAACTGTCATGGAAGCCTCTGCTTTCCAGGAAGTTATTCCCATCAGCAGTTGTTTCTGCAATAGTGGTTGTTATGAAACCTTTTATTTTGAAAACACATTTCAAAACAAGGCTTCTTATGCACTCAGCTTTCCCTGGTCTACTAGGAGCAAAATGGCGCAGATGTTTCCCTGTGGCCCGCATATTGGTGTTTTATCCCTGCAGGCCATTCAAGTCCCCAAATCCATCTTGTAGTCACCGTGGAAAAATGCAGAGGCACTGTATGGGGAGAAGCATGTCAACTCATCCCAAACACTCTCCTTCAGCCAGTACCCTGCCCAACACATGGCTGGGCCATGACACAATGGCCTGTTCCTCAGAGAATAATTCATTATGTAATTAAAAGATTTTTCATCAGAGTTTATTTCTAAAGCAACTGCTGGTATAATACCAATTAGGAAACACTAACAGAGGAGGAGCTGGACTCTGACGTCAGGCTCCCACCCACAAGAGTTTACATGAGTTGTCAGATGCTCATGCCAGGGACCCTGACAGACACTGGGCAAGAAACAAACAGCATACTCTTCGGGCTGGAAGGGCCTGTTCCCACAGGCCAGGCTTACAGAGCAACAGGGTGGAGTCATGAAAAGAAATGGTCTTTGAGAGAAGACCTATGTGGGCTCCAATACTATTCTAACTATTAGCAGCTGTGGGACCCCAGGCATGTCACCATGCCCCCGAGCCCCAGTTTCTTTATTGGAGGGACGATTTTTACATTATTTGTCTACCAGGCTCAGTGACGGTCAGCGATAAGATTTAACAGTGGAAAATAGTGCAGGCACGTTGGAGGTTGAGTACGAAAGCTTATTAGTGCTACTACGTGCCTTCTAATATGAGAGTGAGTTGGGGAGTCTATTAGCTCATCAGTGACATGTCTGCCCAGGGATCTCAGAAGAAGCCAGAGGCTGAGATGTGGGACACTTCTCGGCTCAGCCATTTGGCGATTACTATCACCAAGGGCTTCCCCCCATCCCTCCTGGCTCCTATCCATGATGGATTTGGTTCACAAAACTTCTCCTAGGCTTCCATTCTTAAGGTGCTCACTCTGAAGGAACATGACAGATAGGAAACCACAAGCACAGCACCAGCTGATCAGAGTGACGAGAGATGTGAGCACAGGGCTTTGGGACACAGAGAGGAAAGATCAAGGACAACTTCCTGCAGGAGGGCGGAGATATGTGAAGGGAGACATTTCTAGATGGATAGGACAGGACGAGCAAGTGACATCATGGCGACAAGAGGATGAGGTAGGAGACGTGGGTGGGATCAGGTGTCTGGGTACAGTGTCAAAAAGTTGATTCTATGGGTGTGAGTTTGGGAAGCTGACTCCAACCTGAGTGAGGAAAAGGTTCTGGACAGGTCAGACTAAGGGTAGGCAGCCAACCAAGAGGCCAGTCTGGTGGCCTGCTGACAGCTAGGCCAGGCTTATCTTTACTCTGGAGCCAGAAGGAAAAACCAATTTGACAAATGAAAAGAATTCACATACAGGAAGCAAATTACCTGCCAGGCAAAGTGATGTGCCATAGCCCTTCCATGGCCTCCCTCCTGAGGCAGGTCCTCACACAAGCCCGTGCTGCAGGGCATTGTATTGGGCAGAGAACCAAAACTGGGCCTTGGGAAGCAGGTGGGAAATCCCACAGGATGACTGACACCTGGCCCAACACAGTCTCTTGGCTGGCTGAGTCATCCAACTTATTAGGTGAAGGCCAGATCTTCTGCCATCTCAGAAATAATGTAGGAGCCTCCTTGGTACTTTTTTGCCTGCCATTACTAAGAGCCGAATGAGGCTCCAGCCTCTCAGGTGTCAGCCCCACTCGCGTCTGATGACAAAATTGCTGTGCTCAACTCTAAAGCTGTCCACACTATGCGCCCAGATGCCTCACCTATAGGCTCCGTATTAGAAACCAGCTGGTAGGTTTCTGTCTTCACGATTGGCCACCCAATAACTTCAGCCCTCCTCTGAGGTCTCTGTGTGACCCTGAAGGTACCAAGATCCCAAAGGCTGCCATGGTGGCAAAGGAGTACTACCAGCCTGGCATAGGCTTAGAGGCCTTGGGGAGAATCTCAGGGGTCAAGCCCTGTAGGAGATGGAACCCATATTAGAAGGAGTGGCAGCTCCCACTGTCGAACCCAAAACATCCCATCACACTCTCTGCACCCCTGCTGACATCTGTGACACAGTAAGAGAAGGTGTGCTAAGGCCCATACAAAACTAAAGCTGTCTGCCTCTACATTGACACAAGAGGGAAAATGTACCCAGCTTTCCCTCTACCCCAGTTAGAAGCAAAAATGCATAATTTTTGCACTGTAGACTTGAAGAGACTATTCAGACTTATGCCAGTTATATGCTCAAAAATATATAGTCACTCAGTTCAAAAGGCAATCTTTTCCCCCTCACCCACTCCTAGACCTTGCTATACCCCATCCTGGACACCTTTCTTTCCCTTCCTATATAAGAGAATTATACAATACTTAACTCAAGCTGTCCCTCCTTCCTGCCCTCTGCCTTCTCTAAAGCTACATTATTTCTGACCTTTTGAGTGTCAGCTGTTGGTCTCCTTATGCATCTGCCTGACAGCCTGCTCACTCTAAACTTGACGCACCTCCCTGTCACAGTGCTCAGCACACAGTCAGCACTCCTGGAAAATTTTCCTGACATTAAACTACCAATCCCAAGACTCTCCAATCACCAGGCAGCAATTTAGAAAGAATCTCTGAGAACAGCCTCAACAGTCCCTTTCTGAGAGATGCAACAGCTTTTGGGTGTCAAAACCAGGAAGCAAGAAAGGATTCTGAGCTCTTGGAAGAAGCTGCCAGTATCTGGCCCTGGTGCCCTGGAAGGACCAAAGATCTGCAGCTAAACTTGCACAGCACCACATTCCTACCCATTCACCCCTCATTCAGGGCCATAGGACCAGGAAGACTTTGGGATTGTGTAGTCAGGAATTTACAATGGCACCCAGCAATCCCAGTCACTTGAATTTGTGTGATGCACCATTAAAATTAAAGAGTTTATGCAACTAAGATGGGAACCCCAAGAAAGGAGAGTCCAACACCCTTGAAGAACATGTTGGTCCTTGCATGAAAACAGCACCATCCTGCCATCGACCCCCGCACCAGCCAAAGACGGGCCACCATCAGCCTTAACCCTTCACGTATTATGCTGTATGCTCAGTCCCTCAACCTGCCCTCCCTGGCCACAGTTCTCTCTCAATGGGTAACCACCACAACTCCTCACACCCACCAGTCTCCAGTATCATGCCATCTACTCTATACTGTCAGTTCTAAAACCTTCAGGTTACCCATATTACTGCCCATAGGATCAGTCTAATCTCACAAGTCCGGCCTGTACCCTGCAAGGCTAAGCACCTGCCACTCTACAGCATATCCCTCTGCTGCTCCCCTCTATGACCCAATGTTCTCATCACACTGGTTACTTACATGGCCTTCACAGCCTCTACAAAGGATTCACAGATGCTCAGACATGTGCAGTGACACCTGACTACTGACTCCATGTCTTCTCAAATGTCTTCTTCTGAGCCCCTAATGGAGCTAGATGGCTCCTCTACAGTTTCAGAATTCCTTCATGCCACCAAATTTTCCCCTTCAGCTCAGCAGGGTTGACCTTCCCTGCAACAGATGACTGAAGAGCCCTTTCCTGTGTTGGACTCCTCCAGAGAGGACATGGTTGGTCAAATCATGTCATCTGTTTGCCCAGACCTATCTTCACTGGGATCAGAGAACCAAAGGAACTGGACAGGTTAGGCAGCCAGGCGGCAGGGCTCCCAGTTCCATGGCAGCACCATGGCCAAAGCGATTTCCCCACATCTTAGGGTCTCCCCTGCCTACTGGAACCCAACCATTCTCCACAAGAGTGTAATCAGAGCCTGCAGATCAGTGCCAACCAGGAATGTTAGTGAACTCATAGCCACTGACAAGAAAAGCTGGAGAACATTCTGAAAGAAACCTAGTCCAGAGCTAGAAATCACACATGGAAGAAGAAAGGCCTACAGGCCATGCTGACACCCAGAAGTCTCCTCTGCTTTGCTGACTGAGAGGACTGTTCCACCAAATCTCCTTGACTTCCCAATCCTTGGCTTTTTCTTCTGGAAAATGTGGATAATACCATAGCCCTTCAGTCATTTGTTCCAGGGAAGGTTGACCCCACTCAGTTTAGGGGGGAAAGTTTGATGGCATGAGGGAACCCTGAAATCGTAGAAAGAGACATCTAGCTCAACTAGGGGTTCAGGGAAAGACATGCAAGAAGACACAGAGTCAGATGGCACCTGTCTCACAGAATTACTGGAGAAAATGAAATAAAAATACCTAACTGGGCGTGCTGGTACACACCTGTAATCCCAGCACTCAGAAGGCTGAGGTAGGAGGATCACTGCAAGTTCAAGGCCAATTTGGGGCATATAGTGAGTCCAAGGCCGGCCTCAATTATATAGTGAGACCCTGTCTCAAAAAACAAAACAAAACAAAAAGATAGAGTGCCTAGCACACTCCTGGCTACTTCCAACAGGAAAGTCCCAATAATTTTATTCTCACTTACAGAACATGCTCATGTTCACCATCAAACTATACACAAAAGCACCATTAACTAAAGGTACATAGTTTTCTTCATGGAGGCCTCAGGAAATTATTTTCATATTTAAAATTTTTAAGTGACAGGAGCCCTATTTATAGGACTTTCAACTCAACTCTGTCTCAAACAGACCACCATTTTATAATTTGATTCTCACTCATGGTGAGGTACTAGGTATCGCACCCCACAAACCAAGTGGGAAAAGTGAGGCTAAGGGACAGCACTGACCCCACATCTGGAGGTAGAGGCAGCTACTGGCTCCACCTCCTGAGAACTCACTGTCCTCAGCAGGGCTCTGCTGGTTCTCCTGGGTCCACTTGTGAAGACAGGGACATGACAAAGCAGCCTGCCAGACCCAGGTCCCTCTGCACTACCCAAAAATCCTTTCTTCCCTAGGAACTTTCCACCCTTGCTAAGCCTGCTTCTTTGAGCTTGACAGGAGTACCCACCCTTGGCCATGTCTATGTCACTGCCCTTGTGTCCACTTTCAAATACAAAGAATTCATTTCTATCATTATATTCTCTCTCTCTTAAGATTTATTTTCCAAGATGCAGACTTACAACCTGCCCTAGCCAGAATCTTTCTGGAAAATAACAAAGACACAAAGAGGGTCTTTAACTGGAAGTTTTTCTTGGGAGACTTGTAGAAAGATCCTAAAACACTAGGTCCCTTTCTCAAAAGAGTTAATCTAGTATTTGGGAACTTGTCTAAACAAGGTAGCAGATCAGTTACAGAGGTAAGAGTGTGTCCAGAAAGACACTGGCACTGGTGCATAGAGACCGTGCCTTCTAATCCTCTACTACTAGTCATGTGGCCTTGAGCAACTCAATTTTGTTTCTGTGTGCCACAATTTCTCCATCTATGCAATAAACGAATGACTTGGAAAATATCTGAAGTCCTAAATAACTAGAAGACTCTAGCATAAAGGCCCATTCTCATATACAAGTGGCCCCTCACACAAAAAAAGGTATGTATCACAGGTGCCATCCTTGTTCCAGCACTCTGGTAGACATCAATGATTGACAACAGCAGTCCTTCCTTCTGAGAAAGACCCAACTCCAGAAGACTCCTAATACCGTCCTGGTGGAGCAACTACACCCAGCCAGAGTTGACATGCAAAATAAAACATACTCACATTGTTAACGTTCAAGTCCCCTGAAAACCTGCCTCAGTCAAAATCCCCAAATATAGACTCCCTGGAGTTTGGAAAAGGCGGAGTCACTGGCGGACTTACCAGCTGGACCATGAGGAGTGCTGGACCTGCCTGATCACTCCATAAAAGCCCAGCATGTGGTTCCTATAGCCCAAAGCCCACAGATCCCTTATAAAATTTCTCAGAAGTAGTAACTTCTATCCTAAAGAGCAATTCCAGAAAAGTGGAGGGACACAAAATGAGTTGAACTTTGTAAAACCCAAGCCAGGCCTGCCCAGCACACACACGTACACGGAAACACTCCCACAAGCTCCCTAACCAGCTCAGGTATTCGTGCACCAGACTGCCACACACCCACCCTGCAAAGGACTCCTGCAAGAAAAGGACCTGCAACAGTGCCATCTAGTGGGGGCCCGGGGCTGTCCTACCCTCAGAAGTTTGCCTGCTGAGCCCCAAAGAGAGAACTTTAAAGATTCAGCCATGTAAAATTGTGGCTGTTTCGCATGGGGAAAGATACAAAAGAGTGATGACACTAGACTACCTACCTTGAAATCTCTCACCACCTCACTCGATTACCATCTGCATGTGGTCTTTACTGAGTCTAGCCTCACCCTTCTTCTTCCTGCTTGTTTCCACCTGTTCTCAGCCTTTGCCTAGTCATCCCCTGCCCCCAGGACCCTGCTGCAGGCCCTTCTATCGGCACTCCGCCTCTATCTCAGATACACACTTGCAAGAAATGAGGACAAGGCTCTAGCCAGACTATGGCACAGCTATTCTGCAGTTTACAGTTTCTATCTCTGAGCCTCCTTTTCCTCTTCTGTGTAATGGGAAAATGCCTTCCTGACAGAGCTACTATAGAACTAAACAATCTTCTAGGGACTCTCTATCCATGAGCAGCAGCCAGGGCACTAATGGATCTGAGGAGCTCAAGAATACCCTTTGATGAAGGTCAGGGTAGGTATCAACCTTACAGGCACTGGGAAACCTGGAACTCTGCCCCATCTAACTCCAGTGGGTATTAGGACATCATAATCTGAAATAATTAAATATGACTTATGCTCCCAGCCAGGGTAATCTCTCCTTACCTGTTGCAGACAGTGGAAAGTCTGCTCCAGCTTACTGATTTCAGGTTCTGATATTCCAACAGAAATATTGTCACAAACCATGCCAGAGGACCCTGAGAGAAGCAAGAGTGTTCCCAGCCCCACCTCAGCAAAGCAGGCTTTCCCCTACCTTCTCACAGATAGGTTCCCCAGCCTGGAAGATCAGCCAAGAAGGGCTTTTATATGTTCACAGGAACCCAGGAGGCTGCTAAGGCCAGTCAGGAAGATGGCAACATGTCCCTGGGGCTCCAACCTGAAGAGGTCAACACCCCAGAGCCCCAAGTAGAACACTTGTCCACTCAGCCTCATTTCCTTGGTAGAGGAAATGAAGTTCTGGACATCCTTCATGCTCATGGGAAAGGCAAAGATGTGTCTGAGGATGCACCAAAATGGCCTGTGCAAAGGGAATGGTCTTTCCCCTGTCAGTCCCCAGCAAATGTGGGATACTGGGGGATGGGGTTGGAGACCAAGTCTGATGAAGCCCCAGAGTTGCCACCCAGCCCTGAGACTTTCCTCCCAAGTGGCTGCCAATCCCTGTCAAGTCCTCAGGTTCCAGGCCTGTAGCTGCTCTGCCAACCAAGTCTCTTACCAAGTCACTAAGCTTTATTGAAATCCTCCACCCTCCTGTTCCATATTCTCTGCTACAATACAAGCCCCCTTCCCAGTGACTTCCCGTCATGCCAGTGATGGACAGCCTGGAGGGGCAGCAGCTCACACAGGGCCTCCTGCATGGCCCACTCCGACTCCTCTTGTTTCCCTATCTACTTGCCTCCCCATATTCCCACCATTCTTAGGCCCCAGACTCTTACTCTGGCCAGGACCAAGAAGGCCCAAACCACATCAGAAGCACAGATGGGAGGTGACCAGAAGAGCATTAGCTAAATGGAGAAAGGGGAAGAGGACAGGAGGAGCCATAAAAGGGAACAGCGTACATAGAATCACATAAGTGTCTTTCAGAGTAAAGAGCAGAAGATAGGTAGGGGTGCTGATCACAAAATATGTCTTTAATAGCACAGTGAGCTGTGTGCCCAGGTCTAAGAACTCTATTCACTCAAGGAGCCCTCACAATCACAGAGGTTAGGAGACCTGTCCAAGGTTGCAGAGGAATATGCCAACTCTGAATGCGGACATACATAGGGAATGGTCTTGGTTGGAGACCATAGTCATGACAGTGAAGTGCTCACAGGGGAAAGGGGGTCATCACTGACTAATGCTGCCTGGAGTTGGACACCTGGACTGAGGACCTTGCTTAGCCTCAGAGGAACAGTGAGAATGGACAATGACACCTTTGTTGACCTCAAGTTGAAGGGGAGAAATAGGAGAAGGGGCAACAGGTTCGTAGTGCCAATTACTCCTAACTTTCACCTCCCACTGGCCCATATAGGACCACCTTTGCCCCTGCAAGAAAGTCAGAACTTCCAACATCAACCAGCCTCCTGGGAGTCTGCATAGAAGGCAAAAGGCTCTATCAGAGCTAGGAAGGGATGTACAATGGAGGGATTGTATTTGGTATGTGGAAAAGTATAGGGATATCTCAGCATGTGAGGCTAGAAAGCATAAACAGGATTCACAGAAACTAAAGGCATAGCTACCATATCTCTGGAGCCATAGGAATGTTTCTTCTTCCCCTTTTCTCGCTCTCTTTCTCCCTCCCCCCACTCCTTCTCCCTTTCTCCTGCTCCCCATCTTTCTCTCTCCTACTTATACACAGCCTCATTTTACCCAACTAGACTCTATCCTTGGCTCCTGTCTCTAGTGTCCTGCCGATGTAATGCACTATCACAACCTTTTTCTTCTTGCTAGTTCAAATTTTGAGAGAGAATCTTGGTTGATTGTTTTGGCCTATGATGCAGGTCCTCAGGAGTCAGATGATCTTCCTTATCCAATCAGCTATGAGGAGGGTGGTTAGTGTTGGGTCACATGACACAAAGAGGGCAACTGGAGTGTGGGATCTGAGAGTGGAGTGGAGGCAAGGTAAATATGCTTTGTAAATATTACATAGAGATGTTCTATGCCACATTGTTTATAACAAAAACATCATGTTCCTTATTCACCAATTCACTCAAATTTGTTACTTCCCTATTCATTCTCAAAACAATACTGCTTTCTAATCCCTGTCAGAACACTAGATGGCTTCCGGGGTCCTGAACCCAGGACCTTGGAGGAGAACGAGAGGGGCTCCTCGCGGGGCCCCCGCCCACCCCGAGCGGCACCGGCGCGCGGGCTTGGAATCAGGGACAACCCCCCCCCCCGTCAGCAACCTGCTGTTTCAGAGGTCTGGCTAAATTGATAGCAACCAAGGAACATCAACCAACTTTTGTAGATTCGGCCAGGCCTCTGGTCAGCAACCCAAGCATCACTTTACAGCGGGCAATGTAGCAAGTATGGGGGATTCTCTTCTGTCTTGTCTTCTATTATTAATAAAATACTAAAAAAAAAAAAAGAACACTAGATGCTGAAGCAAGTAAGTCAAACCTCAGTTCCATAAAGGGCTCATTTAGTCACAGCTTGAACAGAAGCCTTGGCCACAGTAGCTTCTCAAAGACAGGCTTTATAGCTTGGAAAGGCTGGCAGGTCCTTCCAGAAAAGTAATAGGGAAATAACTAGCAAATCAAATAAATGCAACCTCACCCAGTGAGAAATCTGCAAAACAACCAAGATGACACAAATAGCAGAAGGTATGCCCTTCCTGGGCTGGGTGCAGATGCCAATGGTACCAGAGGTCTACATGGGCCAGTGGTCTGGTCCTTTCCAGATCAGACAAGTTCAGTCTCCCAGTTACAACATACCTTTCAGCCTGACAGCAGGCAGCCCCAGCCAACAGCTATGATGTTCTTGCCTTTACCTGAACTTAATTCAAACCATTCTATCCAACACTTATTCAGAGCTTTTATTAGGTTTTAGGTTACTCTCTATATGGCACAATAGAAATATTTTTTCAACCTTAAATTAGAAACATACCACAGAAGGATTTTTTAAAGCCTTTTACAACATTGTAGAATGAAATGTCTTCAACTCTGCAACTGAAATCTAACCAAGGTAACCTTCTACTGGAGAAATTCTGGTATCAAGAAAGGCATGTGTTCTCTGGAATGTGCTTTTCTCCCTCTTTTCCAAAACCAGTCAACAATATTCCTCTAAATAGTCTGAGGTGTGTGTCTTAGTTACTTTCTCACTGCTCTCAGATTGTAGAGATTGCAGTCCATAGTTGGCTGGCTCCAGAGCAGGGTGGCATGGCAGGAAGGTGCAGCAGCGAAGAAACAGTCCATGGCAGGGTAGGCAAGAGGCAGCCTTCCACCCTTCCCTTTATATTCCATCCAGACTACAAACCTACTAGTTGATGTCACCCACACCCAGGGTAGGGCTTCCTATTTCCCACCCCCAGAACTATGCTAAACCAGTCAGTGGTCTAATCCAATTATCAGTATCATACACTCATGAGCCAGTCACCTCCCAAAAGCTCCACCTATGAACACATGAGGCTTTGGGAAGACATCCAGATATAAGCCATCGCAGTGAGTATCAAAAGGAAGAATACCCTGAGGGAACAGTAGCATTCTCAGGGAGGACAGAATGAAATTACCACTGACTAGTCTTTCAAATAGGCATGTCCATCACCATCTATTGCTACAAAGTAAAGCCTGGAGAAAAGAAATTGTGCTCCAGATGGGTAAGGCCTGGTTCCTTGCTTACCTGACATACTTAGACACTTGAAGCAAGTTGTAGAGGAAACCACTGACATTAATAAACAGAGGGTTGGATATCAGGCCAAGTGCTCAGAATTCAGGTGCCCAAAAGTCTTAAACCAGAAAATGTTCTGCTGCCTACTAGAAACAGACCTTCTGCTGAGCGCTTGTCAGATGAGCATGTTTCACACTCTGAATGAGGAGTTCTGGGGGTTCACCCAATGGATAGTATAGCACTGTGTAGGATGAAATTGTGTTTGGTACCCACCTCATGAGTCAACTGGTTGAATGACAAATGCTAAGTAATCATCTGTGCACATTCAACTATTGCAGCCTGAAGTTATGCAGGCAACTCTGAGAGTTCCTTCTTAAATGTGCAGCATTCCACAGTTCTGCCTCTGACCCTGGGGCTTCCTGCACCAAGCACCAGGTATGCTCTCTGGTTACTGCTAAGGGTGGCAATCCTGGTGCTACAGGAGGTTCCCATCTGTTTGTGGAGACTCCTGGAACAGTGGGGACCTGTAGAGGCCTTGGGTCTAAAGGATGTGTCACATGGGCATATATATAGGAAGAACTCCAAGCAGGAAAAGACTGTAGTGAGCTGGAAATGGCAAAAAGGCTTTCAGAAGAGAAGACTAGACCTGGGCTTCAAAGCAGTGGCAGAAAAGGTAACGCACTTAAGGCAGGTGATATAAGCAGTGCTAAGACAGAGATGGGACTAACACTGTGGCTCAGGGACAACCAGCATGGGATAAAGGGTTTGCCTTGAGGAGAACCACAAATAAGTAAGGTTTCAACCTCCAAATTTCATTCCTTGGGTTCATCCTAATCTCTGCAAATTCTCTGAGGTATACCTGACAGGTACACCTGAGCTATACAGATCTGAATGCTACCTGAGAAAGAAACAACAGGTAGGGCTGCTAGGAGAGGTGCAAAGCTTCCCCTCCCCCATTCCTAGACTGAAGGCTTTCAGAGTGTTGATTATTTGAGAGATGCTGGCTGGTCCCACTGCCCTCTCCCCCACTTCTACTCCCCACAATCTTGGATGGCAGCTTCTCTCATTGATAACTCCCTGAGATCAGGCTCATTCTGTCCTAAGAACATGAGGGTCAGAGTGAGCCTTGGGCCTTGGGAACAGACCCCAGATTCTGGGCAAGTTGAAACCCAGACTGAGACCCAGCCCCCTGCCTGCCCTTGGTCTTGGGAATATTGTTCCACTGGACTAGAAATCCAGGGAGTTTCCCTGCCATAGCAAATAGGGGTCAAGATAGCTTCAGAAACCTAGAGTCCGAGACCAGAGGTGGGCTCAGCTTTCATCTCATTTTCAGTAATGGAAAAGGTCAAGGCTCTTCTTGTCTGACCCACAGCACATAGCAGCCTCCTAGCTTCTGAGTTCTGCCAGGCCTCCAGGCTTTCTTTATAGCCAGAATGAACTGGAAAATCTGTTGAGGCAGCTTGTGTCCTCCTACTCACTCTTTACCTCCTCCCTTTGAGCAGAGACACTGAGGAAACATCCAGGCTTTCTCACACGCTAACTTCCACGGGGAGCCTGATCATCCCAGCTCCCCCACATTCTGCCCAATGGACACTGCCAGAGCTACTGCAGGGAGTGAAAGATAAGAATGCAGGGGCCCAGTCTCACTCAGTTCAGAGCCATGGTGACCAGCACAGGGCACTGGGAAGTGACCATGACCCAGACTAAACCATGTCATCTTCTGTCCCCAACTACCTGGGAAAGCTGCTGCCTCTTCATGGGCAGAATATAGGATGAACAGGCTCCCGCCATTTAGTACAGCCTGGACCATGCCTGGTGGACCTGCTCAGTCTCTCTCCAAAGGGGTCCACTAGGGATGGTAATTCATATGGTCACCCTGTACTATAGTTTGGGTCTGGAATGTCCTCTGAGGTCCATGTCCTAAAGACATAGTCCCTAGCTTGGTGCTAGTTAAGAAGTGGGGTCTAGTAGGCAGTCTTCCAGCCATTGAGTGCACACCCTTGAAGAGGATACTGGAATCCAGGCCTCTTCCCCCTGCCATGAGGTAAGGGGCTTTGCTCTGCTACCTGGTCCCTCTTATGACATGCTATCCTACCCGGCAGCAGGGGTCTAAAAGTAATGAGTCCTCCCAATCATGGACTAAAACTGTGACCTAATATAAACCTTTCTTCTTTATAAACTGATACTCTCTTCTTTATAATTGTTGTTACAGGTCAGTGCCATTCACGGACTGCAGGGGAGGAGAACAAGAAGCCAACCACTCCCTGCAAGTCAGTGCCATGTGTGGGCCACTGGAGGGGGAACTACATGCCAGCCCTTTCCTGTTAGTTGTCACCATTCAAGGGAGAACAAGAAACCAAGCCCTGTGGGTTGATGCCATGTGCAGGCCACTGTGTGGAGAACCAGACGCCAGCCCCTCCCCACACACAGGCTGGGAGACAAGAAGAGCCAAGGTTCGCCAACCCCCATATTTTCATTGTTTTGTTTGGTTGGGTTTTATTCTGTTTTGTCTTGTTTGATTTTATTATATCTGATGGCATGGGCAGCTGTTTCAAAGATAACAAGTTATATTATGGTAGTCATTTTGGATTTACTATTATCTTGTTTTGAAGTCCTTTATTGCATTCATTGTTCTGTTTTTATTGGTTCTATTCTGTCCTGTTTTGTTTGATTTTATTATGTCTGAAGGTCTGGACAGCTATTTTGAAGACAAGAGGCATTATGGCAACCATTGTTGATTTCCTATCATGTTGTTGTTGAAGTCCTGTGTCACTTACACTGTTTTGTTTTGATTCACTTTATTCTGTTTTATTTTGCTTTGTTTCATTCTCTTTAAAATAAGAATTACAAAAATAAATAAATAAATAGTTGTTACAGTAACTAAAAGCTGACTAACACACCCTTCTTTGCTGTAATCTGGCCAAGACCAAACTCCAACGCAGACCTAGCTTCAAATTCCAAGCTCATATCCACTCAGACATGAAGACAAGCAAAGGCTTGGGAAGACAGATAGTAAACAATCTGGGTAGTGCTTCCATAAAGAGAAGCCTATAGGGAGCACAGATAACAACAGGGAAGATCCTGGAAGATGTAGCAGCCATGTGACCATGGGTATGCCTGGAGAGCAGAAGGGACAGTGAGAACAGAGGAGGCCTGCAGCCTGACCTGAAGTCTTAGGAGAGATGGCCTTGGAGATTCTGTCCATGATCCTAGCTAAGGATGGCTACAAAGAAGAGATGCATTTTCAAGCATTGTCTCCTACCTAAAATATCTCTACTTGGGCTTCAACAAAGAGGTTCAGTCTCTGAATGGACACTGGCTATCCAGAACACAATCAAACAAATACTGAAAGCACCTGAAAGGTCCTTGAATGGAGATGACCATTCTTATATTGAAGCATCATGAACATCCACTAGGCCAGGTCACAGGAAAGCCAGGATGGTACACATTGCCTGCAGACTTGGGAAGGCCTATTGCAGGGGAGCTGTCACATCTTTAGCAGCAGCACCAAGAATTTGGACAATGACCCCTGGAGTTTGCAGACTAACAGCTGTAAGCTGGGTCCAGGGCACAAGCCGGAGGTACTGGCCTATCAGGAGTACCACAGCACCCAGGGAGGCCCTAAAGCCACGACAACTTCTCTACTCCCCAATTCTTTCTCATCTCAGTTTAGTTCCTCTGAAAGCTCTTTCCTAAGTGGAATTAAGACTACCTAAGCATAATTGTTATATGGTGTCATCCTATCTGTGTTATAATCCTTCTCTAGGAATTTATCACAATTTATAAATAAAAATGTTTCTTTATTGTCTGATTATTCCCAACACACAAAGGGCAAGCACTAGGACTGTTTGCCCCCAACATATCCCCAGTGTCTAGTACATATCTACATCTTTAGCGAAGCCAGATGCATGCATGCATGACTGAAATTCCACCATCAGAACATTGTTTCTTTTTTTGTTTGTTTGTTTTTTTGTTTTTGTTTTGCGGCACCGGGGATCAAACTCACAACTTTGTGCCTGCCAGACAGGCGCTTAACCCATTGAGCCAAACTCCCGGCCCTAGTTTTTTGAGGCAGGGTCACACTATGTAGCTCAGGCCGGCCTTGCGCTCCTGTTGTAGCCCAAACCAGCCTCAAACTCACAACGCTCCTCCTACCTCAGCCTCCTGACTGCTGGGAGTAAAGGCGTGCGCCACCACGCCCAGCTCAGAACACTGTTTCTTACGTCATTTCATTTATTCAATCAACCAGCTCTACTGGGCACCTATTATGTGCCAGACCCAAAGTGGGTGAAAATGAAGTTTTTTAAAAAAACAATTATTTTAAGATACAAATCCCCATGGGAAAGTTAAGCCCTAAGGTACTACAGTTATTCATACTGGCAGGAATTTAGCCTTTGGGTTGTTTCCATGACAGGCCCTTTTGGGGGAAATGGGGATTTTCATCAGTGATTACAGGATTCAGTGAATCTTCTGATATTGGCTGAAGGGAAGTACACTTGGCTTTACCACAGAGAGGGGGAGGCAGCCACTCCCTCCCATGCTAATCTTGCCAGTCAAGGTCCTTACTTCACAATCAAAAGACCTTGAGAATGAAGGAGAAGGACTGAAGAAAGTATAGTTCACCCACTTTTCACCAACCATTCCTTGCTTGGAGTGGTGGTCAGCACTGGCCACTGGCCATGTCAAACCAAAGACGCTGAGGTGGGAGGAGACCACAAAGTGGTGGGCAGAGCTTGAGGCTCCACTGACCGCTGAGAGGAACTTCAAATAGCCAAGAGCACCCCTGCCCAAGTCACTTCACAGAACAGCTGGCTCCCACCAACCCCAGCAGTCACAGAGCAGGCTCTGGCACAGGAGCAGCAGGGCCACCAGTAGCTCTCAATATTCTACCCTATCTCCAGACAGGAGCATAAAGAAGGGTAGACTTGGGCTCCCACACAAGCATGTGAGGAAAACATATGGGATGCTCAGGGAAGGATTTGGAGGTCAGAGAAATCAATCCAAGGACTTGGAGGCATGGCCAGATCCCACATCTTACTGCTGGGGAAACCAAGGCCAGACAAGGAAGGACTTTGCTCCAGGCCACAGAGTGAGGGAGGGTTGCTCTGGGGTAGGCGGTTCTCAAGCCTGCATTCTTTCATGCAGCCTTGCAAACTGTGTTTCTCTCTGCCTGGTGGCATTCCAAGCCCATAATCTCCAAACCCACTGGGTAGAATGGGGCTGACAGCATAAAAGTGACCTGGAGGACACGAGCAGCCTCACAAGCGTGCCTGTCCTTCACTCCCAGGAGCCTGTGTTTTGACATCCTCCCATCTTTCATGACCATGAGCCAGAAGTTGTGCTCCAGGAGTCCCTCCTCCTCCTACCCAGCACTTCTCAGGGGCTGACAGAGAAAAAAAGTGGAGAGAGTCAGCTCTGGTGGTGTGCAGACCTGCATTTCAACTTAGGCCCATGCCTGCTGGCTCTCTGTGCCAAGTCACCTTAGGTCTGTTTCATCATCAGTAAAGGGGAGGCCAATAGCAGAGTCTGCCTCAAAAGTCTGTGGAGAGCATTCACCAGGTGTTGCACCAAGCAAACAGCAACACACTCTTGTTCTCCCTCTCTAGGAAGAATCTCCTCCTCCCACTACCCATGCAGTCCCTGAGCTTCCAGCAAACAGCTCTGCAGATTCTCCCAATACCCACAAGGGATTAGGACCTGACAACAAGCATACCTCCACTGAGCTCCTCTCTGGGCCAAATCAGTGAGGACACTAGTAACCTGGGTATAGAGACAACAGCATCAGTAGGTATATAGCTGGTCCTTCAAAGAACTGATCATTGGCTCACATCGTCAGTCAATTAGCATTGTCATCCTCATTCACCCATTCTTCACAAGCTTCACCCAGAGGATGTGAGGAGGGCACACAGCAGGCCAGTACCAGAGACAGGACAGGGTAAGAGGAAATAGGTTTTAGTAATAACCTCTGTCTCAAAAATCAAATTAGCTTAAATTTACATTTCAAATCCTGCTTTCCCAAGGCTGTGTGTCCTTGGGCAGGACACTTAACCTCGCTGAACACCAGCACCTGCCTACCCTGACTCCATCTAACGTAGCCAGAGGGCAGTGACACAATGCAAAAGCAGGAAGCAGCAAGCAGCACAGTTCAATTCTAGATTGTCTGTAGAAGAGCAACAAGAAGACAGAAAACCACACAGGAGCTTGTTTTTAAAGACAAAGCAAAATATGATTAAGCAGGCCTAAGAATGCTGTTATAGAAGAATGAAAATATTTTTCTTACCAGGGCACTTGTATGTCAACAGCGGGTCGGGGAGGGGGGAAGCAGCCATCACAAGGCTGCCAGCACCTTCGATAGCACTGCACATCATGTGGGACCTTGGGGGACACCAGCAAGCTGGGCCATAGCAAGCCCAGAGGCTACGGAGGTAAGGGAGACCCTTCCAGGCCCTCGGCTCTACAGCCTGTCTGATCGCTCTCAGTCCCACCATGGCTCCTTTCTTTCTACCCTCTGGGTACAAAGTACAGCAGCTGTCATGACTGCCTCAGGGTCAAGGGGAATCAACTGATTGGGTCCAGAGAGGTTAAGAACTGCTCCCAAGCTCACACAGCTAATGTGGTGTAGCAATGTCAGATAAAAGCCAGAATGGCCCTTCTCTGCCACATGCTCTGCCACAGTGTCCCCATTTGAAGGGACTCCATGTTTATTTCTCAGTCCTGTGAGCAGCACTGAGATGAACTAGACACCCTCTCACCCAGCAAGCGCTGTCTCCACCTCCTGTCCCACCTTACCCGCTCTGTCATCTCTGTCGCTTTCCCCACAGACACAACATGTGGGACTTGCCTTTAGCTGCCCTCACCCTTACTCCCTCTCTGCTCAGCAACAACAGCCAGGATCCTCTTCTCAAATTTCTTCCCTTCCTCACACCTGCACCTTCTCTTCCCCAGCCTGGCCCAACTCTCCTCTCCGGGTTCTCAGGTCACAGCGAGTTCCTCTCTGACCTTGCACATTCTAACTTTTTGTCACACACACACACACACACACACACAATATTCCCCTACAGAAATCAGCTTCTGAAAATCATCCCTCACTACAGCCCTCTTCCACCTACACACCGTCCCCTCCTCTTCCAGGTGTGCTGCAGCTCCCCATCTGATGCACGTCACAGCTTTTCACACCTGTGCAGCCTGTTCCTCAGTGGCGTTCTCCCCAGTTTTATGCAGTAAGTGCTCAGTGTATACACGTCGATGTCCACTTCTGCACTGGTCTGATTTACATCACTAGGTACCCCTTTTGTTTGCAGCATTTACCTGGAGCTCATGGAGTCTGTGACCCAGCAAGGGCCAGGCCCACAGTGGTGCTCTCAGAGCACTGACTGAGCTGGCTTGGATTCCACCACTCCCCTATCTCCCAACCAGAACCTCACAGTGAACCACACCAAGCTGGAGGAGTTCACTGTTTGCCTAAGGAAGCTCATAGAGGGACTTCTACATTTTCCCAAGAGGAGGGTGCCATTCACACTTCCCCCAGCCTCATCTACAGGACTCTGAACCCTGAGAGCACAGGGAGGTTCACCCTTAATCCACTTTCCAAAAGAGCCTACAAGACTTAAAACACCAGCTTCAAACACCAGTTGTTCTGATCCTTTCCACCATACCATCCCTCTGGCCAAATGCCCTTAGAGAGGATTATAATGAAGCCTCAGCCCTCAAGGGAGCCATCCATTGCAGATCCTGAGAATCAGAAGTGCAGCTGTAAAGTCTTCCCACGACCTCTGCACTTTGACCCAGATTCGGCTTGGAGGGAATCTGCCATGTAAGTCCTACCCAAGACGGGCTACAGGTACTTGAGAAGGTCTCTTGGAAAATTTTCCAGATTCTGGTGTGACAAAAGGGTAGGAGAAAGAGTCTGCTGATCTCCTCCCTTGTCTCCCAGGAGATGGCCCGAGATCCAGTCCCTTACCTGCCTTCAGGAAAAGTTCTATGAGAAAGGTGGTCTGCTGGGGCTGAAGGTGCAGGTCCACTGTCCCCCCTCTCATATGCAGTTACCAGCAGGGGGAAAACCAGCAGATCTCTGCCATACCCAAGCAGTGAAATTTTCAGACTAATAGTGGCCACTTGGATACTTCTAGAAACTGTCCAGGCCCAAGCTCTGAAGACCAGAGTGAAGCCTTGGACTGTTATAGGCAAGTAGACACCATCAAAAACATATTCTTCTGTCCTGAGCAGCAATCTGGGGCATTGAGGAGGTGGCTGGAGAAACAGTGCCCGCGCTATAGGAATTCATATCACTGCCATGGCTCTCAGGCTACTGGTTTGCTATAGGTCAGGTCCTGTGCAGGCACTAAAGATCTAGATGCAAATGGAATATGGGTTCCACTTCCACAGAGTGAATTTGCAAGGGAAGAGATTCCAGTAAAGCCCTAAGTCTGTGTGTTGAGAACTCTCTGGACTACAGGTGCAGATCACTGGGCCTACCCTCTTCCCCGCCCTTCCAACAATCTCTCCTGGCCAGATTGTTCACTGCCTGGGCAATCACAGTGTATTCACCAACCCAGCCCCATCCGATAGAGCCAGGTCCCACCATGGCACTGGCGCAAGGGGCTAGTAAAAAAAAATGAATAGGTTTGAGAAGAGTCTGGCTTCACAGAATTGGGGTTCTGAGTGAGTTATATAGGACAGTACATGAGACCTTGACAGAGAAGCCTTGACAACCACATAAAAACTGTGGGAGCAGATCCTATGAAAAATCTGACCTTAGAGACAGGGAGAGTCAGTTATTGCAGGGCCAGGATCGGGGATCAGAGTGGTCAGGGGAAGCTTCCCAGACAGCTGGTGAAACCTCAGCAAGTGCAAAGCCAGACTGGGACCCTAAGGTATCTTCAGGACACAGGGATATGGTTCAAGTATCATTCAATTCATGGGAACAACATTGCCCTAGCCCAGTGGTGGCAAGCCTATGACATGTGTGTTGTTTATCTTTTAAGACAAAAGATGTTAATATATGAGTTATATTTTCTACAGTGTTGGCATTTTGTGATAAATAAGTGGATTTTAGGTGACAGTTTAGGCACTTGTCTCTACAAGATTTGCCATCACCATGCTAGCCAATTCCAGGTCCCATGCCAGGATGACTATACTTTGGCCCATGCCCCAGGAACTTATAGCCTTAAGGAAGACATAAAGGTTGGTCTGATGGTTGCAGTGAGTGAAGGAGGCCCATGCAGGTGTGGCGGCCACCTGCTTTCCACAAGGAACTCTGCCTGCAAGCCCAGAGCTACCTTAGCAGTTGAGGAAATTCTACATATGGACCAGGCCCACTAGCTAAAAAATGATTATGCTAGCCCAGGGAGAAACTCAAACGACTGCTGCATCCGGCCCCATACAATCACAAGAGGCCAACTGTGCACAGATCTGCCCATTCCCTGAGTAATGAGGTCAGAGCAAGAAGACCCTCTACCTGTATGTCCACTCATCTGGCAGCTGCCAGGGCAGCTCATCAAACTGGCCTAACTCCAGCCTCAACACTGCCCACAGAGGCAGGGTAGATGAGCATATGAACTAACCCAATCAGACCGACTCTGTCTGCAGAGCCCAACGAAGGGGAGGATGAACAACTGACTGACTCTAGGCTTCGACTCTTAATCTACAAGAAAGAGCAAACTGCTCCATGAGATCATTCTGAGGACTAAATGAGAACAGGCAGACAGAGCTGGGTTTGATGCCAGGTGTTCAGTAGCTACCCACTGCCATTAGAGAGCAGAGCTGGCAGAGAAGTCCTCTGGATTGGTGGCTGTGTTTTCTTCATATTCCTACCCCTCAAAGGTGTGTAGAGCTAATGCATCAGTGAAGCACTCTTCTTTCTCTACTAAGGTATTCTTTTTTCATTTCCTGCCTTACCAGAACCAGGAGGTTACAACAGTTTTCATAGTTTCTTTTACTGTTGCTGTTGTTGAAGTCATCTCAAAAACTTAGAGAAAACTACTGCTTGAGCAAACCCTGACTTGATGCTTTACACACATTATCTCATTTGATTCCAGTATATAATGGAAGGAAAGAACTTCCTCCAAGATGGCCACCCAGATAACACCATGACAGGGAGGCTCCCTGAATATACCATCCAAATGCTGGAATATAAACTAATATAATAACAGAGAGAAGAAAAAAGAGGGAGATGGGTCCTCTGGACCCAAGAAGAATCTAAAACGAGAACTGTAGCCCATGGAAAGAGTAAAAAAATGAAATAAACAAAGGTGGAGACCAACAGCACCTCTGACCAGAGCCAAACCCAATTAGTGCTGCCACCCAAACTGAGAAGGTATGATTGGGGTGCTGGCGACGCACGGTGGAATTGCTACAGTGCGGCGGGGATGGCGGAGGTGGCGGTCCACTGTGGAGCGAGGTGGTCATGAGCAGGGGAGTGAGTGAACCCGGTGGCCCCCAACCCCCCACCCCTGAAGGAGAGAGAGGGACAGGTATCCATCTTGAGACCGGAACTGCACCTAATTAGGCACAGTTCCTGGAAGGTCAGTGCGGGTGCCCTGGGGGTGATAGGGGAAGTTTGGTGGACAGCCCAGTACGGGTTACCAGGTAGCAGCCCCATCCTCTTGCGCACTGCACCAGACATCTGTGGAGCAGAAACAAGCTTGGGAGAGGCAGTGGACCAACACGACCTCACTGGCGAGCCCAGGAAAATGCCAAGATGAAAAGGTAGAGGGCGCTCTCCGGACTCCGATACAAGCAGAACCAATTCCGGGGACACTAACACAGAAATGGTCGGGAGTCCAAAATTTAAACTCTCAGAGGAAATGACAACTGAAGTGGGGAGACAAATCCATGAAGCTATGAAAGAAATTAAAGCGGCACTGTTAGCCCAACTGCGAATTGAAATGAAATACATAATAGCGGAATCGCTAAGCGCCTCTAAAGGAAACATAGCCAGAAAGGTGGATGATGGAAAATCAAAGGAAATTAAGAATGAAACAAATAAAGACCTAGAATGCATTAATCAGATTCAGAGAGACTACCAGGATATCAAAGACTCCAATAAAAGTTGGCAGAACCACCTGAAGGAGACTAAAGATAGACTTTTGTATCTGGAAGAAAGAATGGAAACTTGGGAGAGAGAAAGAAGGGACTTTCTCAGAAATCTGGAAGTGGCAGTGCAACGGCTGCAAGACAACCCAAGGAAACATAACTT
>RJWM01012066.1:12354-57807 GCA_004363535.1 Dasyprocta punctata | reverse complement strand
AGGAGATGCTGATGAGTTATGCAGTAACTTTATGTCACTCAAAACACAGAATGTTGGCCAATATATGTGTTTAACTCGATCCTAAACATGTGTGGCATAAACAGTTTGATAGTTTACAAAGAAAATAACAAGTGCAAAATATCACAGAGAAATTTTCTTAGAAGACTGGGGCTGGAGCTCATAAGAGATCATTTAAGCAGATGAGAAGCAATATGTTTCTAGCCAGGAAACTATGCAAAAAAATTATGGAGTACACTGGTGAGCTGAGAGGTGCACAGCCAGGCACAGCATCACAAAGACCCGCTACTACAACAGGAAACAAAAAGATGTCAGCTGTGCCCTACAGAAAAGGACAGGAAGACAAACCATATGCGCTATCAATGTGACACTTGTGTATGAAACATGCAGTTTTTATGGGTAAAGACTGCCTTGGGTGCAACAGTTGAAGATTATTTCTGTGGTTCTTTTGTTTGTGTTTACATTCTGGTTCAGGTAAGTTTTTATTTTCAATGTTACCTTTCAGGTTTTGTAAGCAAGTAAACAGTGGGTGTGAAAATGCTGATGACTAGTCTAAGCACTCGTTACATATATGATATTTTATTTTCCTAAGTGAACATTGTGTAGCATAGCAGGAAGCTTCTAATAAAACAGGAAGACAAGAGAGGTGACAAGAATGGTCTGCCACGTAAGTTGGGCCATGTGCTGTAAGTTTAAGTGAGAGATGTACATACAGCATGCAGCTGTCACCTGTGGAGACTGTCATGGGTGTCACAGTTGAAGCAGATTTTTTTTTTTGGTCAAGTTCTATTGGTATTTTCATTGTAGTTCATACAGGAATTTATTTCTATTGTTTTTTACTTTGTACACACAAAAAGTCAAGGTTAAAAATTTTGATGTTTTTTTAATAAACTCAGTAAATATTAAAAATTCATTATTTATTTTTGTGATTTTTTTTCCTGTTAAGGATTTATTAATACTACAAAACTCATAAAGTTAAAATTAATCCACCAACAGAAATAGTCTAAAGAACAAACATGGCAATTATGCACCCTCAATAATGCGCCGTTATGACAAAATTGGTGTTATGCCCTGTGGGTTACATAAACACATAGAAACTGAAAGAATTCCCCCTATACTCTAGGGTTGTAGTGAAATGAAGCTAGAATTCAACAGAAGAAGCACAGAAACTACACAAACACATAGAATTAAACAATACATTGCTGAATAGTCAATGGATCAAGAAGAAAGCCGTGAAACTTCACTTCCTGCTGCGTGTGGTGAAGCACGCTTGTAATCTCAGCCCTCAGGAGGCTGAGGGAGGTCGCTGCACTGTGAGGTCAGCCTGGGCTACACACAAAGTTCCATGCCAGCCTGAACTCATGGTGAGCCTCTGTCTCAAAAAACAAAACAAAACTAAATAACAGAAAGGAGAAAAGTTCCTAGCATCAAAGGGCAATGGAAGCACAACATACCAAAACCTGTAATGCTAAATGCACACATAAAAAGAACAGAATGACCCCAAACAAGTAACCTGAAGTTGCATCTCAAGGTCCTAGAAAGACAAGAACAATCCAAATCTGAAGCTAATAGAGGGGAGGACATTACAAACATCAGAGCAAAAACTGATAAAACTAAAACTAAAAACTACAGAGATCAATGAACCAAAGAAAGGATGGGAAGGAGGCCTGGAGGCAGAGAGGACAGTAGGTAGATAGGGGAGTGAAGGGAAGAAAAAGGATCACGGTGTGGATGTGTATGCACCAATTTCCCCACAATGAATGGAACGTACTTACTACATACTGCAAACATGCATTAATAAAAATTGAGAAAAAACAAACGCAAAGCAGCAGAAGAAAATAAAAGATATACAATAAGGGGGAAAAAAAAACAGCCGGTTGGTGGCACACATCTGTAATCCTAGCACTTGGGAAGCTGAAGCAGGAGGACTCCCATGAGTTTGAGGCCAGCCTGGGCTACTTAGTGAGTTCAAGGCCAGCCTGAACTACATAGCAAGACCCTGTCTCAAAAAAAGAAAAATAAAGAAACTGATGCAAATCACTACTTTCTTATTAATCCATTTCCTATGACTCAACAATTCAAAATAGGTAGCATACCTGTACTCATTGGTGTAGTCGAAATCTTGCTTATTATGAGTTGGCTTCAGGAAATTACACTCTATAATTCCAACTACTCCAACACCCATGTTGTTTGCCTGAAATAACATGAAATCATCACTTTAGACATAACACATGCTCAAAATACTCAGAGATTTACAACTTGTAGAAAGTATTTTCCTATACTTATCACAAACAAGTTCCATTAAATTTAGACTGAAAACATTTTCTGGAAGTGATTATTTGGGGAGAGGACACTTTAATGCCTAAACAGAGGTCTTCTCTAAAACCATTCCCATTCCTTACAAGTATCTGCTTAGATAAACACTGTATTATCATGCCATCCTCACATTTGTCCAACAGAAAAAGGTCGACTGCTACTAGGCTGCAATTCCTTAGAGAACAGGATCCACAAAAAAATCATCTCAATCCTGCAGTGCCCCTCGGAGGTTGTGACATACAGTATTCTGATGGTTTCCCAGATAAAGGCTAACAGCCTATAGTCCAGCAGGAAGATCACTTACAAAGAGTCTAGGAGTTCAAGGCCAGCCTGGGACACAGCAAAATCCCACCTCCAAGAACAAAACACTAAGGCCATTGACCCGGTTTCACATCCAGTTAAGAACAAGGAAGGACTAGAACCTGGGTCAGTTGAATCTGTTATTTTTTTAAAACCTTGATAGCTAAAATACTGAGCTCAAATCGTGAATCATATTCTGAATATTTACATGAGACTAATGAGTGTATTCTGCTCAGAATTATCACTTATTTCTGAGTCAATATTCAAAGAGAAAAAAGATGGAAAGCATGTGTATAACGTACGAAAGGAGCATTTTCATAACCATGGACCAAACTGCTCAAATCAAGACACAGCCCTGGTTGACTGCATCTCGCAGCCATCTACAACCCAAAGCCACTGTCATTTGTAGTTCCTGTCCCCCCATCCCTGCCTCATCCCCGTCTCTCCCATTCCTGCAGTCCTCAGTGACAAGACCCTCCAGTCACAGCCAATGTGTTCCTTCACACTGCCGTCCTTTCGGAAGTCACCTCTGCCTGGAGAGCCCTTCTTAGACCTTCTGAGGCAGTGACATCAACAGAGTCACCAGTCTCCAAGAAGACTTTTCTGACACTCCACAGGCCCCTCACCGACTGTGCTGTGGCGCACACTCTGTAGCTCATTTTATACGCTGAGCACATAGCATGGTACTTCATACTGAATATTTGACACTTAGCTAGGGATTTAGCTCAGTGGTGTAAGCGAGGTGTGAGGTTGTGAGTTCAATCCCTGGTACAAAAAAAAAAAGAATATCTGACACCTATTTACTATGTTTACAGAACCCACAGAATGCAGTGTATTTGGCCCACTCCATCTTTGTGTAAGACAAACATTTAAAACTGCTCTAACAGTCTATTTTTATTGCTGGGCATGGTGGTGCATGCCTGTAATCCCAGTAGTCAGGAGGCGGAGGCATGAGGACTGCCAGGAGTGTGAGGCCAGCCTGGGTTACACAGTGGTTCCACGCCAGCCTGAACTGCATCGCAAGACCCTATCTCAAAAAAACCAGCCTATTTTTACAGTCACACTCATCCAGAAACTATATACAATGCAAGTGGGTTGAAAAAGAGACTTTGTATCCTACCTACTAAAGTCAACTTCGGGACAAAAGAAAGGAATTTATACATACATATGTGGCAAACACATGCTAGCAAAATTCCCTACCAAAAATGCATTTCTAATTACTAATAAAAGTTGAATAATAGTACATTATAGAATACTTCTGGCAAAAGTAAGTATCTCAATTATAACTGGAAAGTTTAAAATTTAAATAAAAGTCGCTAGTAGCTCATATAATTGCCAGATTTTTCTTTTTTTGAGGGGGGGACTGAGAATTGAACTCTGGACCTTGCACTTGCCAGGCAAGCACTGTGCTGCTGAGCTAGACAGATCCTCAGGCCAATTGCCAAATTTTCTTATTTACTTCCTGACTAAAATTAGTTGGTACAAATAACGGCCCAACAAAGAAAGAACTGATGGTGAAGTAAGGTGAACAGAAAATAAACTGCAGAGAACTGGAAAAAAACATACTCGAAGTTGTGGTTTGTGCATAACGTTCCCCAAAAGCCTCGTGCACTCACCTGTGGACTGCTGGGCAGAGCCAAAGTGTGTGGCTCTGGGATTGAGGGTAGGTATGGATGGTAACAACTGACAAGGCTTGGGGCCTGGGTGGAACCCAAGGGGATAAAAGAAGGCAGCCTTCCTGCTGCTGCTGTTTGTGGCTTGCTGCCTCCTGTCTGCCATGCGATGAACTGTTTTCTGCAATGCCCTCTGCTGTGCCCCCGTCTTGGAGTCAGCTGACTGTGGACTAAAACTTCTGTAAACTGTGAGCCAAGACAAACCTTTCCTCCTTCAACTTGCGGGTGTCAGGTATTTGTCCCAGCAACAAGAAAAGTAACCAAGACACTCCATCTTAAAGGTGGCACATGCCTGTAATTCCAGTACTTGGGAGGCTGAGGCAGGAGCACCACCAATCTAACGCCAGCCTGAACTACACAATGACACCTTGTCTCAAAACAACCAAAGATAAATAACTAAATCCTACTAACAAAGTTAATTTTCAGAGTTATCACTGGATTCTCAGGAAATGCAAACACACCCATGAGAACCTCTTCAACAGCACCCGTGGGACAGGCAGGCTGACCCAGTGGGTTATGGTCATCATCCTAAAGTGAACTCCACAAAACAGTGAAAGCTGCCAAGAGGATCACTGTAATGTATTTAGGAACAAACTCCAGAAAAATAAATCACCTACCTGATACTGTTTTTCAGGCTGATTCAGTCAGCTCTAATAAAAGGCAACCAATTTCGTTCTAGGAAATAATCACTGGATCCATATCCAAGTGCAGTCAGAGATGTACTTGGTTGCCTGAGATCTCACACAAACTGCACAATCTATGTATCTGCCCCAATTTCCTTTCTTATAAAGCAGGAATAAATATTTTATCTCCCCTTCTAGGTTTGTTCAGAATCAAGTGAGAAATTAATGCAAAGTTCAATGCCATACTAAGGTTAGATCTGACAGCCACAGATCATTTGGGGAAAAACATTGCAAAACTATTTTACCTTTGATCCAGTAACATTATGCTAACTTTGTTAAAAGTAGACATTTTGTAAAAGGGAGGGGTAGACATTTTCTTTTCAAATATAGAACCTTACCCTCAGCTGACATCCAACTTTTTCGTACGCTTTGATGAGTCTATTTCTGTGATACATCATTATCCCATAATGATCTTTATTTCTGCAGTTGAATCCAAAAGTAATTCTCACTGTTTTAGTCTTAAAATGTTAAAGAAAATTCTAAACGCAAGACCTCACTCTATTTCAATCATCTTTTGTGTTTCATTTTTTGTGGAGAGAGGGCAATGTCTCACTATGTAGCCCAGGCTGGCCTTGAACTCAATATGTAGCCCAGGCTGGCCTTAAAATCATGGCAATCCTCCTGCCTCAGCCTCCAGCATGCTGAGAGTCTCTAATTCATTACTAATAAATCCTAAAGTACATAGAGAAGGGCCAAGTTGAGTAGGATTAGAATCCCTATAGGAATAAAATGGGAAAGAAGCTTGGATGTCTGTACAGCATCAAAAAAAGGATACTAAAAATTTAGGTCGATAAACATCACGTTCAATGTAGGCAAGACTCTTCGATACTAGCTGTGTCTTCACTTTCTGTCCACGCAAGATGATCTGCATCCTTGGCTTTAGATATAATATACTGCAATAAGCCTGCAAAAAAATACAGCATTATCTACAGATTTGCTTGCTGTTAAACAGATGTGCCTTTAAACAAAAAGCTAGCACCTTGCCTTTACAACACACACACTAATTCTTCAATAAAACAATATATAGATAGGTTTAAGGCTACATTTAACCTTAATTCAACAGGTGTGACACCCTGGTTCCATCTCCAGCACATGAAGGGAAGAAAATGAAGGAAAAAAAAAAAAAAAACCAGACACACACACACACACACACACACACTTACATACATACATAGAAAGAGGGCCTGGGATGTAGCTCAGCAGTGCAGCAAGTATGAGGCCTGAGTTCAAGTTCTGATACCAAAAAAGAAAAAAATAAGATTCCTCCCACAAAAAAGAGCACAAGAGGTAGAGAGACAAATACATATTGCAAAGCTGTACCGGTTATGTACTTTTAAAGTACTAAGGATTGAACTCAGGGCCTTTATCCTGAACTACATCCGCAGTCCTTTTTTTTTGAGACAGGTCTCATTACACTGCCCAAGGTGGGGTCAAACTTTCAATCTTCCTGTGTCAGCCTCCCTAAGGGCTAGAATTACAGGCATGCACCATCATGCCTGGCTGCATTTTAATTGTTTAAAAAATGTATATATGTACAAACAAGGGCATTTTGATCTTTGTCAAGCACATATTGACATATTGCTATTCTAATCTTCAAAATAATTTTATTTAGGCAAAAATGAGCAAGATCTAATACCAACAAAAGAATAATAAAGTATATGTTTGACAAGTAAACTCTAAATAATATACCAACATTTAATCAAAGTAGACAAGTACAGTGTGAACTGCAGTCCAAGTATGGTTTCATTTCTTGAAACATGAATGCTTAAATACTTCAGACATTTGAGCAACCTTACACCTGAAAGATGTTAAAATAATGCTCTTTGTCCACCCCCGTGCAATCAGAAACTTCTGAAGGAAATGCCCTGAGTAACTCAGAAAGGGTAACATGGTAAACACAAACTAAAACCTGAACTTTTCTTTTTTCCTGAGTCCCTTTCAAAAGTGATGTTCATCACTTTTTAATTCATTAATGATATTTAGAACACTGCACGCTCTGATGCTGCGGTTACCACTGAGCTTATGTCAAACCTGAGCACGAGGGTTTTTTTCGTTCTCTCTTTTTTGTGGGAGCAGTACTGAGGGATCCGACCCAGGGACACAAGGCACTATTTCCCAGTCCTTTCTATTTATTTTGAGACAAGGTCTCTGTCAATTGCCCAGGCTGGCCTTGAATGTGAGAACTTCCTGCCTTAGCCTCCAGAGCAGCGGGGTCCTCCTAATAGCTAGGCCATCCCCCAGTATGACGGGACATATCAAGGAACAGTGGACTTTTGCACTGTTAATCGCTAGAACCTCGCAGAAAGCTTAATGGTAACCCTGGAAATGTCAAACAGTCTGTTTGCAGTTATGAAATAATTTTAGTCACATACCCCAAGAAAAACAGCAAACATAGTCTTACTATGTCAAAGTTTGTCAGCATGTCTTATCATATTGCCGAAAAAACAGTATTTTCATTATCATATCAACACTGTTATTGTCAAATCTCAAGATAAAATGTTCACAAAATTATAATAGTAACAATCTATAGTCTACATTGATTTAGGAGGACAACTAAAACGTATTAGACAAGTATTCCAGAACACTGTAAAAAAAAGAGAGAGAAAAGCACTTTGAATTTGGTGTTCTGTGACTGAATAGAACAGTGCAGCCACCATAAAACACCCCATGGGCTGGCGCGCAGCTCAGTGATACACAGCTGGCCTGCCGGGTTTGAGCCAGAGGGGAAAAACCAACTCCAGCATCACCAATTCCAATAATCTAGGCACACGATGAAAGAACTCAAAGAACTGTTAAACCTGATTAAAATCAAACAAGATTTTGGAAGCTAAGAAAACGCATGCACCAATGAAGAGCGGAGTGCGAGCTCACGGCACCTGCCGCGACGCCAGCCAGGGACCAGCTCAGCGCAGAGCCGCATACGTACCCTTAGGGAATAGTCACTCTCAGGGGCAATCTGGTCTATCCTCTCTTGCTTCTTGTACCCTTTCTTCCCTGTGGTCTCATCTAAATCCTCAGGAATCCTGATGTCATATTTATCCTTTTCAAAATCAAACTCTGTTGCATTTTTGTAGCTGTAAAAATAATTTTGGAAAGCAAAATTTAACTTCGCAGCAAGATAAGCAAGCAAGCAAGCAAGCAAACAGAAAAAACAAAAATAACCTCTATATGGTAGATTTCATGGAGAAGGCTGAATACAAAAGCAAGAAAAAAAAAGAAATGCAGGAAAACGTATCATGCATGTACTGGCAGTGGGAACATAAAATGATAGGCTAGCTGGCAAACTGTAGCAGTTTCTTAAACTAGTGAAAATACAGCCTGGCATGATCCCACATGCCTGTAATCCCAGTACTTCTGGAGGCTGAGGCAGGAGGATCACATTTCAAGCCCTGTCTTAGCAACTTAGCAAGACTCTGTCTTAAAGCAAAAGGTGGGGGCAGAGGATGGAGCTGAGTATGAAAGCCCTGAGTTTAATCTCCACTACCCCCCTCCCCCGTTCACCGTATGACCCGCCATTTACACTCCTGAGCACTTAGTTTTAATAAACACCTGTACATCAATGTTCCCAGCATATGTAACAGCATCACATGAACAGATGTCCTATACCAGGTGACCAACAGTTAAAACACAATGGGCATCTGTCCACAGAGCACATTTTTAACAAGAAGCCAACCACTAACACACACGAGAACCTGGATGCGCCTCCAGAGAACTATGCGTAGGTGAAAAACGCCATACGCCATCTCAAAAAGTCACATGAGCCGGGGGTACAGCTCAGCAGCACAGTGCCTGCATGGCAAGTGCAAGGTCCTGAGTTTGATTCCTGGTACCACCAAAAAAAAAAAAAAAAAAAAAGGTCTCACATTGGATGGCTCCATTTATACAACGCTATTTGAAATGACACACTGATAGCGAGAGGTTGTCACAAATTAAGAAGGAGGGTATCAGAAGGAAGTAAGAGGGCTCTGAAACGGCAATAGCGAATCCTGTTGTCCTCTGTATCTTGACTATGTCAAGAACATCCTGTCACTGTCAACAGCACTGTTGTACCATAGTTTTACAAGAGCCCTACTCAGGAAAACTGGCTAAAAGGTACAGGCGATCTCTGGATTACTTCCTAGCACCACACATGAATCTGTAATTATTTCAAAACAGAAAGCTTAATTGAGAAAAAAAAAAAAACCTACAGGATAAGAGGCAAGGAGGTGAAGGAAAGAGAAAGAAAATAAATGGAAAAGGGAATCAGGCCAGAAGAAGCACAAGTTTTCAAGTTATTTAGGGTTAAACTTATTTGTTCTTTACCTATGATTCAGCATACCTTTGATCCCTTAATATTACACATTAATCCTAAATTCTGAAGTTTTATTTACAAAGGATTTTTTTTCTCACAAGGATAAAAAACTATAAATTTTAGCCAGTCATCATGTTACATGCCTGTAATCCCAGCACTAGGGAGGCTGAGGCAGGAAGATCACCGAGTTCAAGGCCAGCCTGGGCTACAAAGTGAGCTCAAAGCCAGCCTGAACAGAATAGCGAAACCCTGTCTCAAAAAGATCAAAAAAAAAAAACAAACAAAACAAAACAAAGAAGAGGAAAGATTGATTTCATCTAAGCCATGTGCAGAGCTGTACATCTGTAATCCCAGCACTCAGAAGCCTGAGGCAGGAGGATCGCCGCAGCCACAAGCTCGAGGTTAGCCTGGGCTACATGAGTTCCAAGCCAGTCTGAACTACAGAATAAGAGCTTGTCTCAAAAAAGAAAAAACCCTCATCTATACTACTTTTCTTAGCAGATGCAAGATCACGCATAGCTCTAAGTACCAAATGAAATGGACAAAGACTTCTCTCCCTAACTTTCGCCAGCTGGACTTGCCATAGCTGGGCTTTTGTCTTCAATTCTTTCACTGTTTTGAAAAGAAGCGGGTAGAATAATACAGAACAGCACTACTGGAGACTGGATTTATGTAAATATGACTATCCCAAACTGAAGCCAGGCAGCCTCAATACAGCACCTCTAGAGAAGCCAAATCATTAACACTGCCGAGCGACGGGCACCTCTGCCCGTGTTTGCACTGTCACGATGGTCGCACATGAGGAAACCAATCCTGAACGCATGCTTCATTCCCCACTGGTCAACAGCCACCTAAGATCTACACTTACCTTCTAAGATTCCAAATGATGATGCGTGTCCCCTTCTTACCCATAATTGCATCGAGTTCTGCCAGCAGCTTTGGCTCCGTAGGAAACAGAGAATGTTCCAGAATTGCAGCAAGGCTGGCTTTTGATTCTGCTAAATTAATCATCTGCCGTATATCCTGAGTTAAAGACTGATATCAACGACACATTTTCAACAATTATAATATAGAAACCAACTCTAATAAACTTAAATAATAGAAAAACTATTTCTTGAATTATGTACTAAGTTTTAAAACGGCAGTCTGAGCCAGAGATGGAGGCACACACCTATAATCCCAGCGACTCTGGATGCCAAATTGAAAGCCAGCATGGGCAACTTAGTAAGGCCCTGTCTCAAAAAAAAAAAAAGGCGGAGTTGGGGGCTGGGGATGTAGCTCCATGGTTGAGCACTGCGACTAGCATGCGCGAGAACCTGGGCTTAACCCCCAGCACTGGGAAATGAACGAACGCAGGTAGCGATGAATAAAATGAAATGGCAGTTCAAGTGAACACTAGGAAGAATGAAAAACAAGCAAGTTTACTATTATTGCTAACTAATTCGATGCTATGCCATCTTTCAGTGTGCTCACACAGAAAGCATTTCCCTGAAGCCACCTTGCTTTTCATGGTCATTAGCAAAACTTTCAAGCCATCCCACAGAATCTTGTTAGTCCACAGACAGCTGGGATGAAGAGAACATCTATGGACAAAGCTCTGGGCAATGGTGCTCATCTTGGGCAGTGCTAGGGCACAAACACAGCACCTCCCTCGTGCCAGGCGCACATTCTGCTGCCGCGCTCCACCTCTGGCCCTGGAATGACCCTACCACCGAAGGCAAGCAACCTATGCTGAGGAGTCCATGGTACAGTTCTAACAGAGAGGACAAACCCTGAGCTTAATGACAAAGTTAAAGGTAGTGGACACAGACAAGAGCTGGAACAGGTGTGATTAAAAAGTCAAGATGTGCTCTGGGTGGCTGAAGCAGGAGGGTGGCAGGCGAGAGCCCGGCCTGGGCAACTCAGTAACTCACAAGACTCTGCCTCAACATAACAAAGGGCTGGGGATGCAGCTCAGCCTGAAGGCCCTGGGTTCATCCCTAGTACCCCAGAAACAAACAAAATAAGGATTTGGAGGAAGGCAAAAGGCAGGACGTTTCAGAGTATTTTTTGGTTTCCCCCCACAAGCAAAAGGATATGGTGCTTGTTGAATGCGACGATTGGGACAACCACATGTTCTGCTTTGATGATTTCCAAGTAGGTCTGCGATAAGAAGCCCACACTCATGCTCTCTCCGTTTTTGGTAAAAACGATTGCATCTTTACCCAAGCGCATGGAGCCTGACTTGAAGCCATTCCCATACAAGCCAACTGGGACGTGACCATTCACGGTAACTTTGTCACTGAAGCCAAAGCTAGAAAAAGAATGAAAGACTTAAACGATAAACACCTGTATCTTCACTTTTTTAGAGCAATTTTTGTTTGTTTTGTTTTTTGTTGGTACTGGGGAGTGAACTCACAACCTCACGACTGCCAGGCAGGCACTTAAGCCACTGAGCCAAACTCCCAGCTCTATCTCCGCTTTTTTAAAAAAATCCACCCCAAAACAATATCAAGTAAAAAGCTTGGCTCCCACATGGTGGCCTCAGTCTTCCTGGCTATATAATATTAAGCGGTACTCCTAATCTCTCTTTTTTTTTGGTACCGGGAATCAAACTCATGACTTCACGCTTGCCAGGCAGGCACTGTGCTGCTGAGCTGAGTTGTATCCCTTGTAATCTCTCCTGATGTTTCCCTACCTCCACAATGAGGACACCCAACTATGTCACAGGGCAAAGGGTCAGAGCAGTGACAGGCGTGTGCGGCTGTGTGCTTTGGGCTAAATGGCTGTTCACGGTCTGGGCAGGCAGGACCTCGAGACCCTACCCCAGGAACCTCTTACACTGACACGAATGACTCTCTCATCTTAAGCAACCCTATAGGGTATGATTAGTCATGGGGGCACCTCCACTTTCTGGAACCATAAGAAATATTTAAGGGACAATAGAAGACCTCTGCTTCTACTTTCTCAGTCCTGTTCTTATACTGTATCTCTCAGTTTCCATTTCAAGCACATTTAATTCATACTGACAACCTACTCACTGGTCCTACAGTCCAAGGCCAACTACTTTGTGCTGCTTTCCCAGCCTCTTAATTTCTTTACAAGTTACTCCCCTCCAAAGTTAAGTTTTATTAGAAATATTGGTTAAAACTAATTTACTCTAAAGTCTCACAACTCTACAATTCTAAAGGAATGCTGGAACTGTAGGTAAGTCAGACATGGGGAGGAGGAAACGAGAAAGATAGGGACCACCTGATACTCTACCATGCACACAACAAAGGGAAGACTGTGAAAGAGACTCAACCACACTGTGGGGATTGCAACTCAGGTTCTAAAACAAAAACTAAGGATATGACACATGAAACCCTTCCACGAGGTAAGAGCCCTGGTTTCCCTAGGAGAGGCCCACTGGTACATACCTGAGCATTTTGTGTAACTTATCTGAAGTCATCCCATTCCCATTATCAGTAAATGTCAAGCAGATCTGGTCATTTATCACTGTTTTGTCAATCCATATCTGTTTAGCATTCACATCAGGATCATAAGCGTTATCTGGAAAGCAAAAAGTTTTGAGAAATTTTGAGTTTGCATTTCAAAGAGTTACTGGTCCAGAACAACCTGGAGCAAGCAAAACAGTATCATAGTTTAAGACTACTTTAAAAGCAGCAAGTTTTAGGAACTCCTGGGATTTGAAAACATGAAACTAAACTGCGTTCACTGGCTAGAGCAGAATCAACCATTTCCACAGCGCTTAAGTGTCGGTAGCGTGCGGAGGCTGGCCCTTGTCACACTGAACTCACCACAGCGTCACTGCCCATGGGAATGCTAAGACTGGCCCGGCAATCCTGAGGGCAACTGAGAGCTAAGTGTCAGCGGTACCACGTGTGGCCGTGGAAGGCACACGGCCCTTACTACATCCAGAAAAGCAGCACCGCCTGCCATGCTGCACGCTCGGATGGAAGACTCGCCTTCTACGAAGCTCTACAACTGTGGCCCTTGTCAGTTTAACCCAAGTTTCTTCTGGCTTCCACATTTCTCTCTCTGCATGTTCCCAATTAATATCCTTTGTGAACATACTCATTTCTCTCAGAGTAAGTATAAAGAAATACACTGCAAGTTGGAAAAGAACTGCACAGTAGCAGGAATAAAATGAATTCATGAATTATCCAAAATCCACCCATATATTCACATATATAGACAAGCACATTTATTTATCAATATCACACACACACACACACACCTCAATTATACCCCCAGTACCAGGGCGTGAACCCCAGACCCTCACACTGACCTACAACTACAGTTGTTTTTGTTTGAGAGAAGGTCCTGCTAAGTTGGCCAGAAACTTGGAATCATCCTGCCTCAGCCTCCCAGGGTACTAGGATTAAGACCTGCACCATCATACCTAGCTTTATTGAAATATATTATGACCAGGCATGGTGGCGCACACCTGTAATCCTCGCACCGAGGAGACTGAGGCAGAAGGATCACTGCGAGTTTAAGGCCGGCCTGGGCTGAAATGAGCTGCATAGTGAGACCCTGTCTCAAAAAAACAAAAATAAAATAAAATAAATGAAATTTATTCTCGTCTTTATTATAATATAAATAATGGTTTCAAACTCTTCTTTTATAAAGCATTCTATAATTAAGTAATCTTTTTTCAACCACTTCAGAAGGACAGTATTTCACTAAAAACTTAAAATTTACCACACCACGAAGAGAACCATTAAAGTCACAGACTGCTCCTCTAGATTGCCATAAAAAATAAGAACAGCTGGACTGGCAGGCAGGTGTGACAGCACGCCTACAAGCCAGCACCCAGGGAGGCTAAGGAAGGAGAGTCCCAATTCCATCAGGAAAGTTAGAGATTCTGTAAGAGCCTTTCCCAAAATAAAACATCAAAAAAGGGCTGAGGATGTAATTCAGTGCAAGGGTCCTTGGTTCAATCTCAAGTACTGGCGGGGATGGATGGATAGGCAGACAGGCAGACAGACATGTAATGCACAGTAGACTCACTCTGAGCTATGAAAAATATCACCTGAATCCTATGCGTCAGGAGAAGCAAGAATCTATTATAAATCAAAACAATGATGTTCCTAACACCAGAAAAAGGAATCCACTTGCACTACTGAGAAGCATAATTCATTTTTTACTTTCATAGAATAAAAACATTTTCAATATAAATGCTTTATGAAGTTAGCAAATTAAGTCTTAAGAGCTAGTACATAGTTGGAAAATGGAACTTTGGGAGGGGATTGCTCTGCGACTCACTGGACTAGTTGCTGTGCTAGATAGGTAAGCATTACCATTAATGTACTCAAGACAGTTCTTTCCCTACAGTACAATTCTGTAACTGTTCAGTAAAAACTCTTTAATACTACAATTGCAAGCAACATACAGTATATGAAACATTAGCTTACGTACCTATTAATTCAGCAACTGCACTGAACGGCCAGGTATGACTAGTAGAATTTGTGTGTAAAAACTTCGGGCAAAGCTGAAACAAACCAACCAATGATTCATGTAAATTAATTCAGATCTTACTTCAGAGAACAAAACCCAATATAATTTCTTTGCCCCTACATTAAGCAGCAGTGAAACTAAACACAGGTAACTCGACTGCTTGTGGCAGGGAGACATGCCCCAAAGGACTCCCGGGAAAGGAGGCTGGGGACGAAGCATTTACGCACCAGGACTGACGGCAGCATCAACCAGTCGGGGCCCTGTCCCTGCCCTGAAGATCCACGCAAGAAGGACCAGTGAAACCCCTTCAATCTAACGAGCATCATCTCCAAACCCCGCTTCTCTGAGACACAACTCTACAGAGAGGGTCTTTTCTCTTCAGTGTATTAGCTTTGCTTGTCCAGCAGGCTTTCCCGTCGGCCACTGAGACTCGGCTGTATTGCATACTCCAAACTCATTGTAGTCTAATTTCTGGCAGTGGTGTGCTACGCATCTGGACACTCTTCAGATAAATGTTACTAGTAGTTCTAATGCAGTAAACCACCCTGATTTCACTCAGTAATACAGCAAGGGAGAAAATACCAATCAATGTCATTTGGTAAGGAACAGTGTAATTTCCCAAGTGTTGTACATGTCAAATGCAGAGAATTTGCACGCATCTGTTACACTCATTTTCAGCAGATTCCCTCATGTAGAAAGAAAAAGGAAGTATGTCACGTGTGTGTTAAGGGTGAAGAGCTCTAGAAGCAAGGTTAGAACACAAGTCAAGCCAAGGTGTTACAGTGCACAGCTGCTGTCAGCTGGTGTCAGAGAGGTCGACCTGGCCACCGGCTGCACTTGCTTCCAGACAATCCCCTATGCCACTGTGCAACACACATTAGGCTCAAGTACTACCCATGAGAAACGGCACCCTGAGGAAGACTGGTCTTGAACAGGCGTACACGCAATCTGGACTTCCTACGGCATACATCTGGGAGGTCATATATTCCTTGCTTAACAGCGTATCTGGTTAATGACTGCCAGATTTATAACTCGCCACTTAGTTTTACAACACATCTCTTCTGTTGGACCATTCTGTACATCGTTTATAAAGCCTCCGAAGTCTTTTTTGTGTAGTGAATCTAATTCATACAGTACTGTAATTTCTGCTGATTGTACTGTACATACCATACACAACTCCTCATTTAGCAACCAACCTGCTTAATGGACTAGACACAGGCACTGAACGTGGTTGCTGTAGGAGCATCTGTATGGCATTCATGAAATACGGACCGCATGGCAATTCCCAAAGCACATTCCACAAGTTTCTAGAGAAAACCAAGCTCCAGATTTTCATTTGCACAAGAAGCTTTTTCTCTCATTAATATACCTGAGAACACACCAGCCTGTCAGCAATCAGGAGGATCCTCCTGTCCCAGCTTCTGCTCCTCCATACTCCCTACCATTTGTGCGGGACCCTCAGCCATCGAAATGGGTGACTCTGGCTGGCAAGCAAGTGACTGATCAACTACATTTCTAGTAAGGGTGAAGTGTGGAGTCAGAAATGCAGTATTTGGGGGTTCACACCATGATATTCTAAATTTAGATGGAAGACAGAGTGTGGTGGTAGGAATGTCAGCTTTCATTTAATTCCTTTATTCCTCATACTGACTCTAAACTGAAAAGGTCCCCATGCTTCCTAAGAGCTCCCTAACAGCAAAGAGCATGGCAATAAGAAATAATAAATGCTAAAGTGGTTTTTTTTGGGGGGAGAGGGTTAAGCATAGTTGAAAATTTTTAGTAATTCTCAATGCTACGTCTTTAGATGGAAAGAAAAATATCCTTGAGCAGCCAAGGCCATGTGACATGCACACACACACACACACACACACACACAGAAACAGACTCCAGATGTACTGTATTCACTAGGTGTTATCTTGAACAAGAAGCTTCACCTCTGCGCCTCAAGTTTTATCACCTGTAAAAGTGCAATGACAGCGGTACCAGTTCATTAGGTTAAGAGACTTGTACAACTTATCTTTAGAAAAATGTCTGAATATAAGCATTTTTAAAAAGTAAATATCCCTTTTTTTCACTGTTATAACTTTAATTTACCTTGCATTTTACAGAAGTCTATCAACCATTTTTAAAAAGCACCTCCTTCATGTCACGTTTCTCTGACAGTTGTTAAGGTAGGCAGTAAGTATGTCAACAGTCTGAGCATTGGCCAGGATTTCAGATCAGCCACTCGACAAAGAACTTGGCAGCTTTTCTACCTTGTTTTTGATACAATGGTGTATCCACTCCGATGGTAAACCTGTCTGGCCAGTTCCTCAGAACATGCTCTGCAAAATCAGTGGGGATTAACAAATCGGTTAGCTCTGGCCCGGAGCTGCGCTCGCTGGCCTGTGACAGCCTGGAAGCCAGTTTTGATCCTGGCCACAGAGCATCGAAAATGACGTTTCATACTGTAAGAAACAGAGCCGGGTGTGCTTCTGTAGAACTGTGCCCAGTGATGGGAGTGTGTGACAAGTGATGCATTCCTTCATATATCTTCTTAAGACATTTTCTGTTTCTGTTGGAATCTGCTTTTGATTACAAGTTGGTTATTACCATCTCTAGAACCACTCGTACTCAATTCTGCCAATAAAAATGCAAGATGTTTGGGCTGACAATATGATAGTTTACAGGTATCTGTAAAGTTGACAAAAGAAGTTTTCTTGGTTCCCATTCAGACGACCCATGGAGGTTTCATGACAAATTTTCTTTTCTCTCCTGCAACCATATCTGGATTCTTTTCCCTCATGATGCTGAATACTCGATTCAGTAGCTCTTCATATGCGTAGTCTCTCTCTGAGCCTGCCCAAGCAGGGCCTGTCTGGCTACTGACTGTAATACCATCACCTTTTTTTGCTGTCTTCATCTTCTAAAGTTTCATCTTTTTCTAGTATTTCATTCTCCTCTACGAACCTTTACATTCTTCTTCTTTTTATTGCCAAGTATAATATCAAGGTCAACCTCTGCTTCAGCTGGCTCTTGGATATCACTATCAATCTGAAGATCCTTTATACCCATTGTAATCCCAAATATTGAGTACAGTAATCCAAATACTGTAATCCTTTCTCTAGTATTCCTCGCAATCCAAGAAGTTATATTTATAATCTCACTGAGATATTATTGGAATCCCGGCAAGTTAATTTTAATCTACTACCTCCCATGGCGAGAGTAAAGACACCAAGACATATTTAAGGTTAAGTAAGGGCAGCCAAGGGGTCCTGAGTCCAATCCTCGTGAGGACATGTGGACAAAGGGCTTGATCCTAGACCTCTCCCAGAATTTATTAACTAGTGAAGCAAGGGGGTGGCTGGCTTGAGGATGAGTGACAGTGAGGATGGCAGGAATTACATGAGTAACTCGAGCTGGCTAGCCAGGTAGTGAGAAAGGTATCTTTGCAAAATGCAGAGATAAAGATATACAGAGGGTTCAATTTGCATTACCCAATCAAGGTAGCAACTGAACTGTTATAGGAGGCTGTGGCTTTAGTTTTTGATATGTAAACTTTATGCCCCGGGGACTCTCAGCCTCTTTCTTGAAGCTCATACCCAGTCACATTCCTGGAGCTCACTGGCTCTGCCATCCCCCTGTGCTTTATATATTTTACAGAGGTCACTATAGGAGGAAACAGAACACTGCCTGATGGCTTTAGAAATTACATACCAGTACCTCACTTTCTGATATATAAACTTTATGCCCTGGGGACTCATAGCCTCTTTCTCGAGGTTCATACCCAGTCAGGCTCATACCCAGTCGACATTCCTGGAGCTCACTGACTCTGGCATCCCGCTGTGCTTTATATATTTTACAGAGATCACTATGTGAGGAAACAGGACACTGTCTGATGGCTTTACAGATTACATACCAGTACCTCAGCTAGCCTTATTTATAATGCTTAGAGCCAATTGAAGAGAAAAAATACCATAGTCAGCTCTGTATATATCAATATAAGGAAATAAGTCTCGATATAATCAAAGTTGCAGCAATTGTTGTGCATTCAAGAAGAGCCACTCAAATTGTTTCCCACAATACCTTCTTCTGCTTCATCAATATCAAATATCTTATTCGTTTTTTTCTTCTTTTTCTTTTGATTAAAGAAATTCAAGTCATCTAGACCATCGGAAGCATCTTTCTTCATACTGTCCTCCTCTGCAGCCTCACATCTTCGTCCTCAGTTGGTGTGGCTCCACTTCTTTTGCTTCTAAGGGCTGGGTTTCTTCTGTCTGGGCATCCCCTCCCTCATCTAACATGAAGGGCTGCCTCTTCTTGCTCATAGTAGGATCAAAACTCATCCCATCCCCGGACATGGCTATGGCTCGAGTGGGCTTGGCACGGAGGGAAATGAGATGAGTTGGCACCGGGCCCTGGCGTTAGCGGAGCTCCTCCTGATACCCCTCCAAGCACGCACTAGGCTCCGAGATCAGTGAAAGGGGAGGAACACACCGCCCTCTTCATAAAGGTTGGAAGTGCACCTGTGCAGAATTTCGTAACTAATCCTTTAAAGACAGAACTAAGCTCATATAAAAATAAGCAAAATTCTCAAGGACTCCAGGTAAAGAAGGAACTAAAAACCAAAGACATGCAAAAGGGGTCACACTGGCAATGAAAGTGAGAGTGTATAACTGATTGATCAGAGAAAGGTTTGGGTTTTAATGGTGACTCAAGGATAGGTGACTGGCAGAAGACAATCACGCTGTTACTATGAAGCAACTGTTTCCCCTTGCATACCCAGTGGGAAGTTCATCTGCTTGGGTCTCTAGGCCCAAAGGCAGGGAAAATGTGCACCACACAATGTATAGAAAGAAGCATACCTCTACCTCCACTTGGGCTAAGGGTTTAACCATACCATCTACAGAACCACTGGCAGTTCAATCAGCACACAATTCCCCTGGGTAATTATTTCTGAGACACAATCCAAAACCCCAAACTTCTAAGGAAAACAATCTACTAAAAGAAAATGTTAGCAAACAATACTCTTAAGAGACCACAGGCCCCACTGGGATACTCAGTAAAAGAACACACACACACACAAATGAGATGCTCTGAAGTAAACAAAAGATCTTTAAAGAATCAACAGAACTTTTAAAATCAGCAAAACAGTCATGAAATTTTCAAAACTATTCAAATATAAAATCATTGCAATGTGGAAGCCTAAATACATGAAATATTTACCTGTCTCCTCCTGAAACTATTCCAAAAAGAAAAAAGAAAAAAAAAATTATGAACAGAAGAAAAGAACGAATTAGAGAAGCGTTGGACAACTGTAGCCAAAGCAGGAGAATGGAAACGGGAAAGCGCAGACTATAAGGACAGATTTAATAGCTGGAAAGAGTTAAATCAGAAGCCTGTGGGAGAGAGGAAGTCCAACAGCACAAGTCAGGAACCTGTACAGCCTCATGAAAGCTTAGGAATCAGACTTCTGTGCCCTCAAACCGTATATGCCAGGGGTATGAAAATAAGATAGACTGAAACTCTTAAAAAAAAAAAAAAAAGGCAATTAAAATCCCCCAGAACCTTCGCTCCCGAACTGTGCTGGGTAACCATACTATTACGGTTTGTATCAAAAATGGCTCCTCCAAAGCCTCCTGTGTTCAGAGGTGGGGTTTGGGGAAGTCACCGCATCCTTGGATTGCCCCTGGCTAACCAGAGCTGAATGTGCTTCGGGGGATGGGGCCTGGTCTAAAGAGGGGTCACTGGGGTGTAACCTGGTAGAGGTGTCACCCTCCCTGGCTCCCCGCTTTCTTGGCCACCATTAAGAGGGCCACTTTCCTCCTTGCATCACTTTCACCACGCCCTTCGTGCCTTAAACCAGGTGGACGGAGGATTGAATCCTCTAAAATCCAGGAGCCAAAATAAACCTCTCCTCCTTAAGTTCTGAGTGTCAGATGTTATGTCCCTGCGACAGGAAAGTGACTAAGACATCCACACATGACTGGATGTCTGTTCTCTGGAGAAACTGATGACAAAAAGTTCCTGGGATTTGGAAATGCCTTGATACAGGGAGAAAAAAAAAAGAAAGAAAGAAAGAACATACATAAGTTGAACTGTATCAAAATTTAAAATTATGCATAGGACAGCCAGGTATGGTAGCACACACCTATAATCTCAGCACTTGGGAGGCTGAGGCAGGAGGATTGTTTTGAGTTTGAGACCAGCATGAGCTACAAAGTGAGCTCAAGGCCAGCCTGATCTGCATAGTGAGACCCTGTCTCAAAAAGACAAAAAATAAAATAAAATAAAATAAAGCATAGGACATAATTAACAGTCCAAAAAGGGAACTTACAGGGGGCCAGCGAGAGATCAGTGGCATATGCAATCAAGCCCTGACAAAAGGTTAATATCCAGAATATATAAAGAATACCTACAACTCACTTGCCTGGAAAGCCCAAGGTCCTTTCCAGGTTTAAAAAACAAACAAACAAAAAAACACAAACAAACAAACAAAAAAAACCAGGTAACTTATAGAATGGAATGTTTGCAATCAAATACCTGATAAGGGGTTAATATTCAGAATATATAAAGAACACCTACAACTCAACAACTACAAAACTAAACAAGCCAAATGTGGTGATGCACACCTGTAATCCCAGCATGCAGGAGGCTGAGGCAGGAGCATCGCCATGAGTTTGAGGTCTGGGCTACTTAGTGAGTTAAAGGCCAGCCTCTAATACATAGTGAGATCCTATCTCAAAAAACAAAACAAAAATATATAAAAATAAATTAAAAAATAAAAAACCAAACAACTGGGTTAACAAACGAGCAACAAGCTTGTCTTAGCCACCTTCTTGTTGCTAGGGCGAAATACCCAATACTCACAACAGAAGGGTGACAAGGTCTATCTTGACTAGCAACACAGATGTTCCAGTCCAGGTCAGCAGGTTTACAGAAACGAGGTCCCCCAGGGAGGGAGAGACATCCTTCAAGGTCACAGCCCCAGAAATGCACCTTTTCCAACCAGACCCGACCTACTACCAAGCCAGCAGGAACTCTCCACCCCACAAACCCATCTTATTCTAGAAGCCCAGTCTCTCAATGCATGAGGTTTTGAAGGACCATCCAGATATAACCCCAAAAGGGCTTACTAGACATTTCTTCAAAAGGGTATACAAATGGCCACTAAGGAAATGAAAAATTTTTGACATCACTAATCACTAGAGAAATACAAAAAAAACAAACAAAAAAAAAAAAACCTGCAATGGGGTACCTCCTCACTCATTACCATGGCTACTATAAAAAAAAAAAGTCCTGAAAAAGCAGAACTCTGCTGTATTGTTTGAAAGTTGAAAGCACCAAGATGGAGTTAACTCTCAGCAAACCCCAACAATGGGAAAACAAGAAGGCTGTAAGGCAGGTTCTCCACAAATCACTGCTGGATAATAGGAAGTATCACAAAAGACTCCGCCACAGGCACAACCGTGCACAGGCTACTACTTCTGTGAGGACATCTGCCCACCACAGCCGGGCCGGTCCTGGGCTGACATTGTTTATGACAGAATCAATGAGAAAATACCACAGAAGGCAAAGAACTGAGAAACAAGCAAGCATTACTCAGCCCGCTGGGTGATGTGGTAAGTACTCCGCCATGACACACATCCACACCAGTCTTTGTTCTCTCCCAAATTTTCTACCTTTTCAGTAACCACGGTAACTTTATCACGTGACTTGGAATTTACTATAGCAACCCCATCACCATACTTCAAGTCTCACAGTGTTACAGGACCCTCCTGAACACCTGGGTTGCTGGTCAACCAGGATGGCAAGGGTCAACTTGACCCCAGTGTGCTATAACTGTTTATTCCTCTTTTCATAGTTTTATGGCTATTGGAGAGGGAGATTCTCAGGAATTAGGGACCAAGTTCACCTAAAGGGCAGCTACAAACTAAAATGTAATCCAAGAGACAAGATGGTGTCTCAACTGCCCTCACATCACCCCTATTACTGATCCTCAGAGCCCAGGGTAACTGCTTCCAAACAATTAGCGCAGGAAATCTCAGTCTTCCTCTGCTTCCCTGAGCGCATCCACATTCGCCACTCTGTGCACCCAAACCCTTGCTCAGCCCAGCGGAAGCCAACCCACTCTCGTCCAGGCCGACAGTTGCTGTGATATAAAATGGTGCAGGTGCTGTGGAAAAGTGAGGCAAATCCTCAAAAATTAAAACTAGAACCCCTGTGTGATCCAGCAACTGCACTTCCAGAACTGGAGGCAGAAGCGGAAGGGGGTTCCAAGCTGGCTGGGTACCCATGCTCACAGAGCACTACTCACAACAGCCAGAAGGCAGAAAGACTCAAATGGCCTCCAACAGATTAAGGCACAAATTAAATGTACTGCAGGAAGACACTGCTTTCCTATACTCTCACAGGAATTCCAACATCGAGCATGGGCTCATCTCACACCAATACCAATTCTCCACTCCTCCAGATATCATGCAGTGCCCAACCAGCAGTCAAAGTCTAGCACTAAAGACCCAGTTAGTGCAGACACGAGCAAGGGCTCAGTCCCACACACGGCCCCACTCCAGATGCCTATTTCAAGCCCAGGCCCCTGGTACTTCTGACAGACCAACTATAAATTGAAGGTTCATACAACTTCCTCCTAGATTTGATCATCTGCTATCAGAGCTCTGTCTTATTTTTCTTGTTGCTAAGACAAAATACCCAACATCCAAAGTTAAAGGAGGAAAGGTTATTAGCTCACAGTTTGTAGAGGTTTCAGTCCATAATCGGTTGGTTCCAAGGCAGGGTGGCTTGGCAGAGGGGCTTCGCAGAGAAAGTTCAGGTCGCCCACAAGACAGCAAAAGCAACAAGGTAGGAGGGACGAGCCTCTTTCTGTCCCGCGTACGGTATGCAGGCTGCTTGCCCTAGGGCTAGTGTAGCACTCACCACACCCTTAGTCCTAGCCAGAACTATGACAAACCAGTCAGTGGACTGATTTAGCAATCATATACCCTAAATCCCAGCACCACACACTCCAGATTCAGCCACCTCTGAAAAGCCTGCCCCCCACCCCGCCGTGGTGCATGAGGCTTTGGGGGGGACATCCAGACACAAGCCATGACAAGCTCACAAACTCAAGGAAACATTTAATTATGCTTACTGGTCCTTTGTAAAGAACTAGCACAGTGACAATGACAGTAATTGCAGCTACCTGTGAGGCTGAGTCAGGAGGATGAATTCCGGGCCAACCTGCATGACTTATTAAGATCCTTTCTCAAAAATACACAAGAGCTGAGAATGTAGCTTAGAGGCAGAGCACTTGTCTAACACATTCATGAGGCCTGCAGTTCAAGCCCCAGGACTGTGGGGTGCAGCAGTAAATTTTATGTTAGGGTATTTTACCACAATAATAGACGTAACAAACAACAAGTTAGCGAACAGAACAACACAACAGTCCTACCTTCTTCTTCAGACCAAGCTTCCAAAGAGCTGGCAGCCAGCATGACACTTAGCACAGCAGGAGATAAGATACACAATTCCTCTCAAGAAACTGATTTCTAAAAGTTCCCTTTGGTTCTTTTACAACTCGACCTGGTCTTTCTGGATAGCATCTTTTTTTTGTGGCTCACATTTTTACAAGTTACTTTAAAATGTTTTGAGTTATCTGAAAGGTATGTATTTTTTGGTCTAACTTGCCCCGTTAGGGTCTACCACACACTGATGAGGGTGCTCTCAGCAAACAGCTCCTTCCTTTCTACCACGCAACAGCCAAGTGCCACAGGCCAGAGGCTCCTCCAGTCAACCGCTAGCTTCTCCCTCTCCTTTGAAAATGTGAGCACGAACTGTCTCCAGACATTTGCGAATGTCTAAAGTTAGAAACCAAAAATACATAGGGAAAAAATAAAGAAAACAGCAACAATGCAGTGAATAAAAGAAAACCACACAAAAATAAATAAATAAATAAATAAATAGCAAGCTAATAGGTCCAGCAATAAGAACAAATATTCTGTGGCGGATGAATTTTAAAAGTTGGGGTTCAGGGGCACGGATTTAGCTCAGCAGCTCAAGTGCCTGCCTAGCAGGCACAAAGTTGTGAGTTTGATCCCCGGTACCACAAAAAAAAAAAAAAAAAAAAAAAAAAAAAAAAAAAAAAAAAAAAAAAAAAAAAAAAAAAAAAAAAAAAAAAAAAAAAAAAAAAAAAAAAAAAAAAAAAAAAAAAAAAAAAAAAAAGGTTGTGGTTCATAACAATTTACAGCGTAATAAGAGAAAGCTAGTTCAAGTGGAAGGAATACTCCAAAAAGCAAAACAATAATGAGAAATAGGAAACACAACAGAAAAAGGGAAGAAATTTGTAAAATAAGTATTTTCCAGATTAAAAAAAAACAATGGTTATAATATTCCTTTAAGAGGTATACAATAAGCCGGGCTTGGTTGCGCACGCCTTTAATCCCAGCACTCCGGAGGCTGAGGTAGACGAAGCATTGTGAGTTCGCGGCCGGCTTGGGCTACAAAGCGAGTGCAAGCCCGGCCTGAGCTACATAGTGCGACCCTGCCTCAAAAAACCAGGGCCGGGAGTTTGGCTCAGTGCCTTAAGCGCCTGCTCTGGCAGGTACGAGGTTGTGAGTTCAATGCCCGGTGCTGCAAAAAAAAAAAAAAAAAAAAAAAAAAGAGGTATACAATAAATGTACATTGTAACATCAAAAGATGTAAACTGTAACATCAAAAACAAAAAAGTGGGGAGAGTAAAAATGTAGCTTTTATATGCAACTAAATTTGTTACCTGTAGGTCAATTGCTATGTAGTTATTTTATACAGGAGAAACTAGTCTAGAGACCTAATGAGCATCACAGTTAATAATAATGTATACTCTAAGGTACAATGCAAATACACACAGCCGGCCATGGTGGCGCACTCCTGTAATCCCAGGACTCAGGAGGCTGAGGCAGGAGAACTGTTGCAAGTATGAGACCAGTCTGGGCTACAAAGTGAACCCAAGGCCAGCCTGAACTGCATAGTGAGACCCTGTCTCAAAAAGCCTAAATAAATAAATAAATAACCCACAAAATATGTACAAACATTTGCTAAATACATTCCAGATCCTAAGCACTTAAATTTCCAGGCAGTACCCAATGTGACATATACATTCGATCAAACAATAAAGCACATCTTTAAAATCCTACAAAAATAATTTCTAATCTAGAATCCAAACCAATAAAACTATACATCAAGAAAGATAAAGGTTAGCATAAACGTATCTTCAGGAAATGCCGTAATTTTTTTTTCTCCTCTCTCCTTTTCTCAGGAAACTAAGCCAGTTTTTGGAGAGGATGTGACCTACCAATACAAACTAATAAAAATGGCAAATATTACTGAGCACCTAGGTAGTTGGTCATCTGATTTTTTAAAACAATCCTTTGAAGCAGACGATTGTCATGTCCCCCATGGAGCTAGGACACAGAAACACAAAGAGGTGAAGGGTCTTGCCTGAGGTAACTTCCCCGTATCTACCACTCAGACAAGCAAGGAGGGCAGGCTCCAGAGCCTGGGCCCAGCTACTGATCCTGATCGCCAGTTCTTGGTGAGGGACTAAATTAAAAAACAAAGAACAGTGAGGTATGGAGACAGAAAAAGGAAAAAGAAAAGTTCCAGAAAAATGCTAGTGGGAAGTCCCCAAATCAAAACCAAGCCAGTGACTCCCAAATGACAAAATACTGGGTATGTCTGGACACATCTGGAAAAGATTTTCCAGCTCTTCTGAAAATCTGGACTGGATTATCTAGTGATCTGTACAGAGAAAACTAAGCAAACTATAAATCAAACACTAACTTCAGGGAAAATAAGCTGCATAGAAAATATAATCGCAGGCCAGGGATACAGTTCAGCAGCACAGCACCTGCCTGGCAAGCACGACGTAGTGAGTTCAATCCCCAGGACCAAAAAAACAAAACAAAAGAGACAATATAATCACAGTACCTTAGCTAGTACATTTAAAGAATAAAGAATAACTCTGATGAATGTGATCATTAGTTATATCTAAAATGCACCAATAAAATCCAGTTAAAAAAAAGACAGAAGAATCCATAAAGTAATTCAACCAAAAGGTGGGGAAAAAGGTGTCTTCACAGCTAAACCCATAGCAGGACTCATGGAAGAAAACAATCCAACCACAATGGCAGCCGGAAACGCAGCTCAGTGGCATGGCACCTGCCTGGCACTCGCAAAGCTGAGTTCAATTCCTGGTACCAAAAAAGAAAGAAAAGATCTCCAATGTGAAAGTATATGAGACTTTGGGAGGACATCTATACACAAAAAATGGCAGTGCTGGCTGTGATGGTGCACACCTGTAATCTGGAGGCCGAGGAAGGAGGATGGCTAAGAGTTTTGAGCCCTGAGATACAAGGCAAGTTCAAGATCAGCCTGAACTACAAGATGAGACTGTCTCAAAAAGGTAGGCAGGCAGGCAGGCAGAGAAAGGAAGGAAGGAAGGAAGGGAGGGAGAGTGGGAGGGAGGAAGGAAGGGGAAAGAACTTTTTACTTAGAAATATATAAAAAAAGCAAAAAGTTAAGAACTTTTTTGACACTCGATTTCATTCTAGGATCTCAAGACCTTTTACATCTTTTTAAAATTTGTATATAGTGACAGAATGCTTGCCTCACACATCCAAGGCTTCAGGTTCAATTCTCAGTACAGGGTGAAAAACATGTCCTAACTGAAGTTTTTATGTATTCAGTTTCATCCTTTGGGCCCTAAATTCTATTGTTTTTGACAAATGCAAACACTCATTCAATTTTTGACCCTCTCTTAATCCAAGCACTTGACAGCTACTGTATGGGTAAATGAATGCACACAGTTGGGTTCCAATAAAACTTTATGAAATTGTGTATTCCCCATCACAGACCACACAGAAACAGGATGCCCAACCGGATCAGGCCCATGAGCTGCAGCGTGCCAACTCCTGTCCCAAAGTAAGAGCAGGGACCCAAGGCAATTCTGTCCAGAAGCTGCAGACAGGAGAGTCCTGTCAATAAGCTTCCAAACAACCCATGTGCCCCATATAGACGAGTTAGTTGCTGCATTCAGAGAGCTGGCTAACACACTCACCTCTCGAAATACTGATTTTTGGTTTTATTTTTGGGGATGGGATGCAGGTCACACCTATGCCAGGCAAGCAGTCCTTCAGCTGGGTACACTCCCAACTTAAAGACTGTTTTGTTTTAGCCTTCTACTTTCTGATTGCTTTCTCACTTCCATCTTGAAGAACCACAGCCAGAAACATGGGAGGAAGAAGGAAAAGCAAAAGAGAACCAATGTGCTGGGCAGGGGATATAGCTCAGTGGCACAGCACCTGCCTGGCAAGTATCAAGTCCTGAATTGATTCCTGTATGAGGAAAGAAAAAGAAACCAACGCGCTTTCAGATTTCTCCACTATAGGTTTCTAGGCCTGAATGTGACTCAAACTGAGGGCACCCTTCTGAACCCAGCTTTAAAAGCAACAAAAGTTCTTTGGTGGTGAGGATTAAACCTGGAGCCTCAGCTGGCTAAGCATGCCCTCCAAGACAGGTCAACCTTCCCAACCCCAGAAGGCAAACTCTAGGTGTCTGGACCTGGTAATACCTGAGGCTAACTGGAAATCGCAGAAACTGACCAGATTCACACAAGTGAGGGGAACAGTAATTCACAACGTTTGCAGTCAGTGATGAGGAATAAAGTTGCTCATTATATTCCACTAAAGATCATCTCATTCACTAAGTCAGTGTGTAACCAAAGGACTTTCACCCAAAGAATGTAAACAACTCTCACCCATCGAAACAGAAACAAAAGGAAAAAAGGAAATAAGAAAAATGGGCAAGCGGTATGAATAGGCAATTCAAAAATAACAAAAATAATAAATGTCAAAAAACTCTCCACTTGCCAAATAGTCAAGGAAACGAAAGTGAAACCAGAGATCACTTCACTCACTCACTCACAAACACACACAAACACACACAGGCACACACAGGCACACGCGCGCATACACATACACACACACACAAACACACACACACACACACACACGGGCCCCAGGTTGAAAAAAAAACGTTAAAAGTGCGACTCTGCCTGGAACTGGCGATGATTCCTGGCTAATTGAATGAAACCCAAACAACATGTATTTCGTGCATCTAAGCACCGGTAGAGGTCAGTTTTTGCATATGAACATCAACCGGCGCCAGCGGCCACTCAAACTTTTCCGGATACAAGTGCCCAGGTGAGGACGCCACGCCCATTATTTTGAGGACCTGAAATCCGAAATCCTAAGGTATCACCAACCCTTCCCACCTAGGTGACACGGCGTGGGAGGGGCTCGGGAGGGGACTCCAAAAACTCGCAACGGACGCCATCTGGTAGTAGGAGAGCCGGGCGATCCGGGACCTGGGGCGCGGCTGGGACTGCAGGCGCTGGAGCCCCGCCTGCCTCGGCTCCCGCCGGACCCGGATTCTTCCAACGCCGACCTGCGGCCGGGAAGCCAGGCCCCGACCTCCGTCCAAAGGGCAGAGCCAGGACCCCGCGCCCAACGGCCGGCCGGTCCACAGCCAACGCCTCGTCCTCCGACGACAGCTGCGGGGTCCGAGGTCGACACGGAAGCCTGCGCCCAGGGCAGGGACCCGCCCCGGCCCGCCACCTCCGAGCCGCCCCGCCGACGGCAGCGAGATGGCCGCCCCTCCCGGGGCCCTCGCTACCCCGGCCGCCGCGCCGAGCTCGCAGCGCCACCGCCCACGCCCCCCCCCCCCCAGGTCCGCCCGCCCGCCCTCCGGGGACCCGGCCTGCTCCACCCATCGCGGCTGCTCACCGCGCTGAGGCGGATCCCGCTGGGTGGCTGCGCCGCCATCTTGAGCAAGCTACAAAGCCAGGACCGGCCTCGGCCGCAATCCGACTGGAACGCGGCGGGGCGATTGTAGGGGGCGGGGCGTTCCGCCTACTTCCGGGGCGTGCCCAACGTGTGTCCCTCCCACTTGTTTCCGCCTCCAGGCAGTGACTTGCAGAACTACGGAGGGCGGAGGGTATTAGGCGCTGGGGTGTAACGCGCATGCGTGAAGCGCGAGGTTTTGGTCAAGTAGCAAGACCTTGAGATAAGGGTCAGCCTTGAAGCCTAGCACCTGGTGCCTTGCGGACCAGGTGAAATAGGTTCGAAGCACTTGACCTCTTGAAATGTGCCTTTAAAAGTAGTCCACTACTGTCTATTAATAAACTGAGGACAGAAAACAATTGGTACTATTTGGTTTTGCCTGAAAATATGATCCGGGTGTCTGTATCCTGTTAGAGCCCTTTTGCTCCTGCACCTTTTTTTCCCCGGTGTCAACCTCGAGCCCGGTGTTGGACTAAGTGAGACGGGTGTAGAAATGAATCTGGCAGGGGCTGCCAAATGCTGCAAGTAAAGAAGAGGTTGGAAGGTTTTCAGAAATCTCGGTTGTGATTTTATGATTAGAAAAGTAATGCATTTTGTTTCTAAAAAAAATCAAATAAAAGCCAGACGTGGTGGTGCATGCCTATAATCAAAGCACTCAGGAGGCTGAGGCAGGAGTATCTAAAAGTAGAACGCAACCTGGTCAATTTAGCAATTTATCAAGACCTAGTTTCAAGATTATAAAGGGAAGGGCAAAACCCCTGGGTTAAAAATTAAATTGCCAGGTACCATACTGCACGCCTATAATCCCAGCACTTTGGAAGGTTGCAGCAAGAAGGATTGGCAGCCTGGACTACAGAGTGAGATCCTGTCAAAAAAAAAAAAAAAAAAGAAAGAAAAGAAAAAATATATCCTATTCCTCTTCAGAAGAACGGTGTAAGCAATTCGGTGTACTTTACTCCAGACTTTCTATTGTTGTTGTTTGTTGTTGTCTGTTTGAGACAGGGATTTATTATGCAGTTCAGAACTCGTTTTGGAGCCCAGGCTAGCCTCAAACTCAGAGCCATCCTCTGGCTTCAGCCTCCTGAGTGTGTTGGGATCACAGATACACACCACCACCCCTGCCTTGGTTTTTTGTTGTTGTTGTTTTTAGACAGGGTGCAGCTATGTATCCCAGGCTGACCTTGAACACACTATATACCACAGGTCAGCCTTGAATTCGTGGCAATCCTCCTGCTTTAGCTTCCCAAAGTGCTGGGATTACAGGCGTGTGCTGCCTTACCTAGAGAAACTTCGCTCTGGGTTTTGATGTCATTGGGTGCGCATTTGGGTTCTCATTTTGCAGAAGCAACGGAATTGAGCAGGGGAAAGGAGCTGGAATTCCTTGTGTTTTTTTCTTTCCCCGGAGGATGTGCCCTGCCCTGGGTTTTACAGTTGCCTGTGTTAGTTCTTCCCTGGCACAATGTATGGGAGGACCCTGTGTGGGCCTGGTCCTCACTGTCATCATTGTCAATGAAGGCAGCAGAGCCAGAGAGTCTGGGATAGAAAGATAAGAGCATTCATTACCACTGTTTTTATTTGTTCACTATTCCCTGGAGGTTAAAAGTCATAGGGCTGGTCACTGTTGCAAGCCCAGGAGTTCCAGCTCCTCAACAGGAGGCTGAGGCAGAGGGGTTGCTTGAGCCCCAAACTTGGAGCCTGGTATTTGCAAAGGGACCTTGGCTTTACATCAGCCAGCCAATACATATACATACAGGTATCTACAGAGAGATCGAGGGAAGGACAAGTGAATGAATATAAATATGAAAACATTAAAATGAAGATGTTGGAAGTGATATAGGAGATGATATAGGAAATAAGGAGGGGCAAACCTCACTGGAGAAAGGAGTGAGACCTGTCAATCACAAGAGCCCAGGGTGATGTGAGGACCCCTATACAAGACTTCTGAGCTCCCAGGAGATGTGGGGGTCAAAGGAAGAGGGGCCCTCAAGGAAAGCTGCCTTTCTCAGAGGTGTACTTTCACCCTCTTTTTCTCTTTGTTCTGCCCAAGTTTGAGCCAAGGACTTGGTATGCTTTTGATTGGCAAGCCATTTCTAAAGGAACTACCCTGTAACCAGAGAAGGTACAGGTTAGTGACAGAGCAACTGCCTGCCACGTAAGGGCCTGGGTTGGGTCCTCACCACACACACAGGACAGAAACAAAACCAAAACTACCACCAAGCAAAAACAACTCCCATCTTTAAGATTAAAAAACCCACTGGTGCCAGGCATGGTGGTGCACATGAAATCCCAGCACTCAGAAGACTAAGGCAAAAGGATCACTGCAAGTTTGAGGCCAGGCTGGGCTACACAGCAAGACCCTGTCTCAAAAAATGAAAAAATTAAGAACTAATAAAATAAAAAACACGCTGCCGCCTATCTACAATCCCTGTTATTTGGGAAGCAGAGGCAGGAAGATCACAAATTCCAGGCCAGCCTGCGCAACTTCATGAAACTTTGTCTCAAAGTAAAATAAAAAGAACCAACAATGTAGGTCAGTGATAGAACAATCACCTAGCATCCAGGAAGTGCATGATTCCATCACCAGTACAGTATTAAACACATGAACAATCCCCGAAAAGAAAGAGAAACTAAATAATGTGCAGACAATAAACCCATGTCATCAAGAAATACAAAAATAAATGAAATGATAGTGTTATGGTTTAAACATTGTGTCAACTTGAGAAGTCTAGAAGCTTAATTAAGTAACTCAGCAGCTCTACATCCTGAGGTGTAGAGCACAAGCAGTTACTTGTTCATTGTGTCAATGTGAGAAGGTCAGAAGTTTTACTGAGAGACTCAGCAGGGAGCCAGGGTTCTTACTTTGTAATATCCTCAGTCTGTGCAAAGGAAGGCAAGGAGATTTGTGAATGCTACACTCACCCTGGGGCTGGGAGTGTCCTATGTACAATGTAAGGGAGAAAAATTGGCTTGCTCTTGCCTCCTTTGGCTCTAGCTGCTTTTGCTCTGGCTGCTGCCTTGAAGTGTTGCCCCAGTAAACTGTAAGATAAATAAACCTTTCCTTCCTTCATTTTGGGTGTCAGGTGTTTTGCCTCAGCAAGGAAAGAAAAGTAACCAAGACAGGTAGCCTCAGTAAATGATAAGATGAATATCTCACAAGCTAAAAGGCAATAAGAAAATGATATAAGAAAGACTCACAAACGCTAAAAAATTAGGCATCAGAACACATGAAACACTGGAAACAAATCATCTCAACAGTCAAAAGGAAAATGGAAGGAACTCAACAGTCACTAAACACAGCAAATAATGTCTTAAAAACTGGAAGACAAAGAGGAAAATTCTTGTTTTCGTTTTTCAAACATGACCTCACTAAGTTGCCCAGGCTGGCCTTGAACTCCAAGACTCAATTGATCCTCCTGCCTCAGCCGCCTACGGAATTGGGACACTAGATGCACGCTTCTGTAGTCAACTAAAGAGGACATTCTAAAAAAGTACAATGAAATGAAGGAAGATGAAAGGAAGCTGGTAGAAAATAATAAATATAGAAAAAGGAGACGACATCTGCCAGACATACAATAGAAGACCCTGGAAAAATCATAAAACTACGAAAAACAATTGAAGCAGGAGATTAGAGCCAAGCAAAGTATCTGAGCAAGTGGGTGTCGCCGGTGAATAATCTGAGATCCTGGAAATGCACCAGAAAATACAGTCATTCCCAAAGCCCTGTGCCTGGGGTCAATCAAGAGAATGTGATCTTCAACTCAGTTTTTTGATAGGATTGCCTGGACCTGCATGTGACCGAGCTAAGAGAACCCTCTCTTCCAGCACCCAAGCCAGTACTGAGGTCCATTCCCTCCCTGAAGGGTTTGACTTCTTTACTTCTACTGCTCGTGCTCGATGTGAAGAGTTGAATGCTGACCTGTTCCTTGGCACTCTGGGCCCTGTGGAGGAGGCTCTGCAAGGTGCTGAACTGGACAGGTCACAGATCTGTGACACTGTCCTGGTGGGTGGTTCTACCCATATCCCCAAGCTCCAGAAGCTTTGCCAAGACTTCTTCAGTGGAAAAGAATTAAATAAGAGCATCAGCCCTGATGAGGCTGCTGCTTATGGTGCAGCTGTTTGGGCAGCAGCTACTCTATCCCGAGGCAGGAGAGGACCACAAGGACAGCTGTCCCTGAAAGAAGAGCATTTGTCGCCATTTTGGCTAAACCAGGCCCTGACTCCGTGTATTGATAGGTACAGAGCTGGGTAGGATATTTCTTTATCCCTTCAATTGGCTTTAAGCAACACAAATGGGTCTAGCAGAAGTGCTGACGTGTAGTCTTTAAAGCAATGACAAGCCAGTGATGCCCCGCCTGTCGCTTCCAACTAGTATGTGCGACCTGGGCCAAGTAACAAGTGGCACGTGTGCTGTTGATGTGTAGTGGCGTGGCGCTGTGGGCTGGGGCCAAGCCTCGAGAAAGAGGCCGTGAAGTCTCAGGGCCGGAAGATTACACATCAGAGCCGAAGCACAACCCCTAAACACGAGATATGTAGTCAAACTGTGTCATGCAAATGACTCTGCCTCTCTGTCTCTGTCTCAGTCTCTCTCTTTCTCTCTCCTCTCTCTGCATATTGCAGGGGTGATTTCGGGTCTCCGCCCCAGCCCAGCTCACAGCACTCATGTACTTCCTGCCGTTTTCACAGCCATTCATCCCTGAGCCACTCTCCTCTTCACGAATGAATAAAACCCAGGTGTGGCCCTGGGTCGAGGACTTTGTTCTGGTTAGCCATTGCTCTAACTGGGTTTGGGACCCTCTGGCTCCCCACAACTACAGAGATGTATTTATCTCTTTATTATTGCTATGGGTTGCACTGCAAGCAGCAGATTGGAAGTACTCACTGGAATTTCAATAGCTTATCCCTGGGATGACAAACGTGGACTCCACTAGACCATGACAAGGTCCAGATGGGCTTTCTATAGGAGACAAGTCTGAAAATGTTCGAAGGGTGCTCTTCTTGGATGTCACTCCTCTTTCTCTTAGTACTGAAACAGCCGGTGGAGTCACGACAGTCTGCATCAAGCCCAATACTGCCGTTTCCAACAAGCAGACCCAGACCTTCTGACCTCCTCTGACAATCGGCTTACTCAGGTATATCTGTGCTCATTCAGGTATATGAAGGGCAGCGTGCCATAACCAAGGACAACCACCTGCGTGGCAAGTGTGGACCCACAGGCACACCTCCTGCAACCCGTGGTGCTCTTTAGATTGAGGTCACTTTTGATATAGATGTCAAAGGTTATCAATGTCTCTACCATTGACAAAGGTACCGGAAATGAGAACAAGATTACCATCACTAATGACAAGGACAGATTAAGCAAGGAGGACATAGAGCGTATGGTCCAGGCAGCAGAGAAGTACAGAGCTGAAGATGAGAATCCGAGGGACAAGGTGTCCTCCAGGAATTCACTGGAGTCCTGTGCTTCCAATATGAAAGCAACTGTTGAAGATGAGAAACTTCAGCATGAGATCAATGACGAAGATAAACCAAAGGTTCTTGACAAGTGCAATGAATTCATCACCTGGCTGGATGAGAATCAGACTGCAGGGCACAGTGCTGGGCCAGAGTGCAGGGGGCAGGCCTGCCTGGAGGAGCGCCTGGGGGCTGCCCTGGGGGGGAGCACCTCCTTCCCACGCGCTTTCTCGGGGCCCACCCCTGAAGATGTTGATTAAGCCAACCCTGAATATAGATTTAGCATTCTTCCACACAATAATAAAAAATTGAAGGACCTAAATTTGTAGTAAATTCTGTGGCGGTTATTACAACTTAACTGCTATAGTAAAGGACTGAGCATTCTCAATACTTGACTATGGGACACATACACAGGGAAAGGATAACACTGCACTCACTTTACAAGCACTGTATTATAAGTGGAAATGCAATGTCTTCAACAAAAGTATTTAAAATTGGCACCAAAAAAGAAAAAAAAAAAGACAGGTTCTGTTTATGTAGTTCAGCCTGACTTTGAACTCAGTATGTTGCCCACTCTGGCCTTAAATCCATGGCACTCCTCCTGCCTCAGCCTCCTGAGTACTGGGATTACAGGCATGGGCCACCATGCTTGCCAGCTGATATTTATAAACTAGCATGAACATGAACAAGGAAACTGCAAGTACAAAAAACTAGATCAGTTAGCATACACTCACTTTCCGTTACTTTCCTTGGTAGGGTTAAGGCAGAGGGAAGTTCCTTATCCCGCAGGCCCAAACTGCCTTGTTTGGCGATTGGCTCTCAGCTTGCTCCCGATTTTTTTCTTCCTCCTCTTCCTCTTCTTTTTTCTTCTTTTTCGGAGACAAGATTTCACTATGCAGTTCAAGTTGGCCCTGACCTCACTATGTTGCCTAGGCTGACCTCAAACTCACAGCAATCCTCTTGCCTCAGCCTCCCAAGTGCTGGAATTACAGGTGTGCACTGCCACACCTGGCTGCACACTCCTGATTTCTTGGTAGGTCAGGTCAACAGTTTTATTTTTGTGATATGGAATTTAAGCATGAGTGGCACCACTTTGGTTTGCTCGGATGAGCCCAGTGCAGGAGCTCAGCCCAAACCAATGGCCTTCCATAGATTTTACTTAATGGGATAAATACAATCTCCCAAAGATAATTACATCCTAATCCCTGGAACCTGTGAATGTCACCTTATATGGAACAGGGGCTTCACAGATGTTATTAACAGCACACAAGGAAACACCTGGAGACAGGCTATGTGAGGGGAGATGGATTTAATTCTGTCTAGGCAGTCAGGCTGAGATTGGAATGATATCAGTAGGCTGTGCAGACGAGGTTAAGTTTATAGAGGATTTGGGGGTGGGGATTATAATCTCAAGGAATCTGGGTGGAATGTGTGGGGTCAGAGTTCCAAAGTTCCAAGGATGGTCAGCCCAGGTGTGCAGATACTGCTGGACATCCTGGTGCCTGGGAGGTTGCATGTCCAGTTGCAAATTTCTTTATGGCCATCTGTTCTGTTTGCTGAGGGCAGCATGGTCCTTTCAGTGGTTTCCTGTTTGTAGAGGGCAGCATGTTTATTTCAAAGGTCTTTCTCAGGTCAAGCCTGGAAGATGTGATGAAGTGTAGAATTTGAGTTGATTTTGGGTTGTCCAGGTAGGGTCTAGGTGCTAATGCAAGCATCCTCATAAAAGGACTCACAGGAGACTTGGTTATAAAAGGCTATCTGACCAATGAGGCAGAGAGAAACTTAAACAAGTTGTGCTGCTGGCTTTGGTAGCGGGGATCAAACTCACAACCTCGCACCTCCTAGGCAGGGGCTTATGCCACTGAGCTAAATCCCCGGTGCTGCTGGCTTTGAAAATGGAGAAGAGACTAAGAGCAGAAGAATACAGTTCTCTAAGCAAAGAAATCCATGCCGGGGCCCGAGAGCCTGCAGGGGGTCCAAACCTTGACAGCTGCACCAGGAAACTCATTCCAGACTTCTGCCTCCAAAAGTAGAAGACAATAAATTTCTTCGGTTTTGAGCCACTACATTTGTGGTAATTCATTACAGCAAGCATAGACAACAACATTCTATTCATGTCCAAGCCAATATTTATTTATACTGTTATGGAAAAAACCTGGAGCAAATCAGGTGGAAGACATACAGGCACTGAGGAGTTGGACGGCAACTCTTTATTACATTAGCAGGCTGGGGGAAACTGGGTTCCAAATCATCATCCCCGCCTTGGGGTTAAACAGACACTTATTCAGCTGGGCATGGTGGCGCACGTCTTTAATCACAGCACCCAGGAGGCTGAGGCAGGAGGATTGTTGTGAGTTCAAAACCAGCCTGGGCTACAAAGTGAGTTCAAGGCCAGCCTGAACTGCATAGTGAGACCTTGTCTCAAAAAATAGGGCTAGGGATTTAACTCGGTGGCCTAAGCACCTGCCTGGCAGGCATGAGGTTGATCCCTGGTACCAAACCAAACCAAACAAAAAAAAACCAGACACTTATTCATGTTTTAGGCAGGAAATACGAAAGGCTGATAACAGGTTATTTTATAATTGGTTACATAGGCTGGGTCATATGTTGCCAGGCAGACTTGTTCTGGGCTGAAGGGGGTTTCAGAGAGGCTTTTTTATTTGAAAGTGAAAAAAACCAAAATTTCAAAACAAGATAAAACAATGGTTAATACATTGTGTATTGTTATCTTTAGTTACTCAGAGTATAAGATATTGGCATTTAATTGTCCAAACCATGTTAGCACAAACCTTTCTTTTCAATGAACTAAAAGAAATCAGTAGTATAACTGTCTTAACTATCCTTTATATACTTATAATTTCTTTCAGCTTCTCACACTAGGGAGATAATACAATGTTGATACATTGGTGTCTGACTTATTTCACTTATGAGTATGGTCTCTAGTTGCATCCATTTGCCTATAAAAACCTTGAGTTTATCCTTCTTTATGGCTGAGTAGTACTCTACCGTATAAAAATGCCACATCTTTTTTTTATCCATTCTTTGGTTAATGGCCATTTAGGTTGTTTCCAAAATCTCGTTATTATAAATTGTGCTGCTATAAACATGGGTGCATATGTATCGCTGTGGTATGATGTTTGTAATGCTTCTGGAGAAGATACCCAGAAGGGGAATAGCTGGGTCAAATAGAACCTCCAATCCTAGTTTTTTAAGGTATCTCCAAACTGATTTCCACAGTGGTTGCACCAGTCTGCATTCCCACTAACAGTGGAGAAGAGTTTCTTTTTTTCCACAACCCCTCTAACATTTGTTATTGGTTGATTTCTTGATAATGGCCATTCTTTCCAGGGTGAGATGGAATCTCAGTGTTGTTTTAATTTGTATCTCTCAAATGATCAGTGATGAGCATTTTTTCATATATTTGCTGTTTGTATTTCTTCATCTGAGAAGTGTGTATTTATCTCAGATGCCCATTTTTGGATTGGGTCTTTAAATTTGGGAGGTCTTTTTTTCTTGGTTTTTTTTTTTTCTTTTTTTTTTTAGTTCTTTGTATGTTTTCACTAGTAATCCTTTGTTTGAGAAACAGCTGGCAAGCATTTTTTCCCACATTATGGGCTGTCTCTTCACTCTGTTGGTGGTCTCTCTTGCTGTGCAAAAGCTTTTTTCTAAGATGAGATCCAAGTTGCTAATTCTTTGTGATAGTTCATGTGCAGTCAGGGTTTTATTCATAAAATTTTTGCCTACACCAATGTCTATAAGAGTTTTACCTGTTCTATCTTCCAGCACATTTAATGTTTCTGTTTTAAAATTTAAAATATTTGATCCATTTTGAATTTGGTTTACTGCATAGTGAAAGATATGGGTCCAATTTTAATCTTCAGCATGTGCAGAGCCAGTTTTTCCAGCACCATTTGTTAAAGAAGCTATCTTTCTTCCAGTGAATGTGTTTGGAACCTTTGTCAAAGGTGATTTAGTATGTCTGGAGTTGTTTCTGCATCTTCTAATCTGTTTCATTGATCTTCAGGTCTCTTTTTTTGCCAGTACCATGCTGTTTTTATCATAGTGACTTTATAGTATAATTTCAAGTCAGGGATAGTGATGTCCCCTGTCTTGCCTTTGTTGCCCAAAATTGCCTTTTCTAGTCTAGGTCTCTTCTGGTTCCAGACGAATTTTAGGATTATTTTGTCTAATTCTGTGAGATATACTATTGGAATTTTGATCAGAATTCATTTTATCTGTGTAACAGTTTTAGAATTATGGCCATTTTCACTATATTGGTTCTTCCTACCCAAGAGCAAGGGATATCTTTCCATTTTCTGATATCCTTTTCAATCTCCATTTTCAGAGTACTGTAGTTTTTAATGTAAAGGTCTTTTACATCTTTTGTTAGATTGATCCCTAGGTATTTCATTGTTTTTTTGGATGCTATTATGAAAGGTGTTATTTCCCTAATTTCTCTCTCAGTGAGTTTGTTATTCATGTACAGGAAGGCTATTGATTTTTGAGTGTTGACTTTGCATCCAGCTATACTACTAAATTTGCTTATTAAACCTAGCAGTTTTTTAGTGGAGTTTTGGGGGTCTTCCATGTGGAGGGAGCATCATGCCATCTGCAGATAATGATAATTAAACTTCCTCTGAAGGGAGTTTCTTATCATACAGCAGGAAGATCAGGGGTTTCGGTGAGTGAGTAAAATCAATCATTGTCTTTAACTAGGCCAGTCTGTCCTTGAAGCAAGTTAGCACAAGATGTACTTTCTGGCTGAGTTATGTCTGTCTTACAAGTTGCAGCTGGCATTAGAATACCAAGACTAGCTGAGTCTAAATGGCCTGGGCCTGCCTGTCCCATCCTCCAGATAGTGTCAGGATTATTTGTTTTAAAATTTTCTTTACAATACATGCAAATTCTTCTTTGTACCTCTTCCCTAATTTTTGTTGTTTTGTTGTTGCTGTTTTGCTTTGTTTAGATTTATTGAGATAGGATTTCACTATGCAAGTCAGACTGGCCTTGAACTCACTGTGTAGCCCAAACTAATGCTATAGGGCATAACTTGTATACAAGTCACTTTGCACACGCACTTGTGTATCAGATACATTCCTGGAAGGGCAACTACATGGTCAAAAGATAACATCTGAGCCAGGCATGGAAGTGCACACCTGTAATTATGGTACGTGGGAGGCCGAGGCATGAGCATCTGGAATTCAAGGTCAGCCTGGACTACCAATTATACATCCATTTTTAATTTTGATAGAAACTGCCACATTTCATCTGCATGGATAGAACAAATATTCTGTTTCTTGTTTTGTTGTTTTAGACAGAGTCTTACTATGTAGTCTATGTTCTTAAACTCACTATCTCAGGTTGGCCACAAATTTCTGATCCTCCTGTCTTAGCCTCCACAATGCTGGGGTTACAGGCATGTACTACCATTCCTGGCATGGAAACCATTTCTATTTCCACCAGTAATGCATAGGGGAATTCTGTGTTCCTGATAGCTGCGAACTGGTCAGTCAACTCTACCTCAGAGCAACTTTAATTTCTTTCTCATATTGCAAAGTTGGGCATGTTTTTATGTGTGTAAGGGCCAATTTTATTTATTTCCAATGAACTCCCTATCTTTGTGCCCATTTTTCTAATTTTTTTTTGGTAGGAGTTATTTAAATAATGGAAAAATCAGTCCTTTGTGATAAGAATCTCAATTTTTCTTATTTTGTTCACCATTTTTCACTTTGCTTTATTTTATTGGGTTTTTGTTTTTGTTTTTTTCAGTGCTGGGGATAGAACCAAGGGCTTTGTGCATGCTAGGCAATTGCTCTACTACTTACTTTCTTGGTTTTTGTTATGCAGAATTATTAAAATAAAATTTTTATGGTCAAAATTATAGAAATTGTGGCTTCTAGAATTTATATTCAACTAAGATTGTCTCCATTCTTGGATTATGTAAATATTTTCCTCTTGATTTCTTCTTGTGTTTTCATAATCTTACTTTTTCTGTTTAAAGCTTTGGTCTGTGCACCATTTATTTTGTTGAGAGATGGGAATCTGGTTTAGTATTTTTCTTGTCAATTTGCTGGTCCCCCCAACACCATCTACTGAATAAGTCACCTCCTCCTCCTGCTGATTTGAAGGCTCACCTTTGCAGAGTATAGCACTAACTTTCCCTAAACATTTGCATCTGTTGCTGAACTTTGTTGCATTTTTGTTTGTTTTTTTGCGAGACAGGGTTTTGCTATGTCATTCAGGTTGGTCTTGAACTCACTATGTAGCCAACACTAGCCTCGAATTCACAGTGATCTTCCTGCTTCAGTCTCCCAAGTGCCAGGATTATAGGCATGCATTGCCACATCAGCAGTAATGCATATTAATTTTATAAAATACTGAGTTACACTGACATTTTCATACATGCATATAACACTTTGAATCACATCCATCCCTCCCATTACTCTCACTTATATCTTCCCTCCTCCTTACCCCTTCCTCTTTCTTGCCTAATGGTTTCCCTTTTACTTTTGAGGTTGGAGGTAGTTAAGGAAATGGCTGGGAAAGAAGGGAGAGCCCACTTTCTGGGCTGGATCCACCTTCTGAGTTAAACATTAGCTCTAAACACAATGGAGGTAACCAGGTAGCCTAGCTTCTATGCACAGTGGTCTTCTGCAACTTTTGGCCAAGCCAGCCCTGATTACCACTTCATTGACTACGCAGACCTGACCCCTGTGCCCCAGGGACATCACAAGCCATAAAAGGTCACAAAGTCCACTGCTAGAGGTATCGGTGAGCCAGGCTGCACGAGACAAGAGTGGCACCTTAGCCCAAACCCTCCCCAACCCTCAGCACCAAGTCCCCTGGGCTGGGTTCCTCTTTCTGTCTGTTCCCACTATGGAGGAGGCTTTCAATTTCCAGTTAAAACCAGTCTTGCTGCTCCTTTTGAGGGTCATGCTCAATTCTTTGCTCAGGACCTCAAAAGCTGTACTCCTAGGTCCCCCATTTGGTAACGCTTCCATGTCTCTCGTTTCAGAGTCCACATGTGAGAGAAAACATGCAGCCCTTGCCTTTCCAAGTCTGGCTTATGTAGCTCAGCATGATGATCTCCACCCATCTTCCTGCACTGACAGAATTTCATGCTTTCTTTTTAAACTCACAGTTATGGTTTATTATAGTGAAAGGTCTCAGAATAAAATCAGAAGTGGAGAGCCGGGCGTGGTGGCGCACGCCTTTAATCCCAGCACTCGGGAGGCTGAGGTAGGCGGAGCGTTGTGAGTTCGAGGCCGGCTTGGGCTACAACGCGAGTGCAAGGCAGGCCTGAGCTACATAGTGCGACCCTGCCTCAAAAAACCAGGGCCGGGAATTTGGCTCAGTGCCTTAAGCGCCTGCCCTGGCAGGCGTGAGGTTGTGAGTTCAATCCCCGGTGCCGCAAAAAAAAAAAAAAAAAAAAATCAGAAGTGGAAAAAGGCAGAAAGGGCGGGGTCCAGGGTTAAGCTCCTCTAGGGGCGTCCAGAGGACAGGGCTTTGTTTTCCCAGCAATGGAATACTGCCAAACAGGCAGGCTCTTCCAGGCTGCAGTGTCCTGGGCTCTACTGGGGGTCAGTTGTATTGACACAGCCCAGTGTCCACATGGCTGAGTTTCCAACCTCTGCTGAGGTCAAGGTGCTTCTGCAAGGCCCAAAGCTCTCAGACAAAAGAGGCCACTCTTAGCAGCTCAGATCTTCCAAGGGCTTAGAATTCATCTCCCAGGAGCCAGTCAGAAGCTAGTCTTTTAGAAATGTGCAGACTTTGAGGACCTCAAGTCTGCTTGGTAAATGCTGCACCACACAAAAGGATTAACTTCAAAAGCAGTGTCTTCAGGCAAGCAGCCAACCTGCTTGAAGGCAGGGAGAGACACCAGGAAACCACTATTGAAACCCATGAGGAATCTCTATACATTTTCTTGCTTTATGATCAAGGAGGTTCCTGACTTAATTAAACTGAATAGCCAGGAGGCAGGGTGCAGGGAAGAGGAGGCCAAGACCTGGAATTCATACATAAGGCTCTCCGGATTGGCCACTGATTAGAAGGCGAGCTTCCCCTCCTCTGGGCCCACCCAGATCCCCACCAGCCCAGGTCTGTTTGATCGGAAGACAGTTTCCTTGGTCACAGTTCCTACAGAGAGCTCACCAGTCCCTTTCCATTCAAATCACCAGGAGTGCACAGTCCTTCCCAGCATCCGGTCCCGGGGCCATGGTCTAGGAAGTCACCCCAACCACTCAATCATCGCAATACTGAGTGTCCACTTCCCAGATGAGGGGACCTGGGAACAGAACACCTGGCTGGCTGAAAACCTCTGGGGACTCCCGGGTTAGGGATAGTTCTCTTGGCAATGAGCCACTGTCACTGTCCAGCAATCCTTAGACACCTCCAGGCTACAGAACCGGCTCCCCAAGTCAAAGGTTGGCGTGATGGCCCTCTGGGCGAACTGAGGGCCCCTGTTGGGTGCAGGGCAGCTCTGATTGGCCCCGGGCATGAGGACGCAGACAGGAGGCTTCTGGGAATTCCACCTGCATTGGCTCTTCAGGGGCCTCTGTCCATGAGAAGTTTCCTCATCATTTTTCTTGTATTTCTTCGAGGTCGTGCAGCAGGCCCTCTCATTTTGTCCCCAGACGTTCTGGAAGTCGCTTGTGTTGGAGAAGAGAGGAGAAGACGAAGCTTACTTATCGGGTCTGTCTCGGAGGAGAGGGCCTCTGCCTCTGGCCATGCGATCATGGTAACATCCACCCGCTTTGCGACCAGCGCGGTCAGCTCCTGGACGGGGCTCTTCAGCACTGGGCCCCTGCGGGCCCGTCCCCCAGGAGCTGCAGCAGCGGCTTCCTCCGCAGTAGGGCGCAGGGCTCCCTGCAGGCGAGAACAGGCGGCGCCCCGGGGAATGATGCAGCCCCTGCCACCACCACCTCCGCACCCCCTCGCACCTCCCCGTACCTCCCCCTTCTCCAACTGCATAAGGTCAGCGCCCGCGCCCCGCCCTGCAAACTTCACTCCCCGCGGCTGAGGGGTGCTGTGCGGAGTGCACACACCGCCTTCCCACGTCCCCCGCGGATGGGCGCCTCCGCGGCCCCGGTTACCGGGTCACTCCTTCTGAAAGTGGCTCCCCGCCTACGGGTTCCAGGCTTCTGGGTTTCCAGCCGCTCCTCCTGATGTTAAGATGCCAGTTCTTGTTTTGAACAAAAAAAGTGAAGGAAAGGCACAAACAGCAGTGGCCAAGTTTAGGTGAGAAAGCAAAAGTGAAGCGTGAAGCAGAAGCTGGCTGTGCAGAGCAAGCTGGGGCAGAGGAAAAGATGAAAAAGCAGTAAAACGACCCCCTGGAGGAATCACAGACAACACCGTGAGGAACTTCACCCTAATGAGCGCAGTCGGAGGCCTGAGTCCTTTTATACTGCCCAAATCTCGAGCAAACCCGCGAGATCTTCCACATACGGGTTCTAAACATATAGGACCTTTGGATTGTATAGCGGAAATAAATGTAACCCGCAACCTGCTGGGTATCCCATGTGTGCGGTTCATGCTGCCTACAACAGAATAATGAATTCTAAGGAACAGGGGAGGTTAAGAGTAGGGAATTTGCTGGGCGTGGTGGTGCATGCCTGTAATCCCAGCACTCAGGAGGCTGAGGCAGGAGGATTGCTCAAGTTTGAGACCAGCCTTGGCTATGGAGTTCAAGGCCAGCCTGAACTGCATAGTGAGACCCTGTCTCAAAAAAAAAAAAAAAAAAAAAAAAAGGGTAGGGAATTTTATTGAGAGAGACACAGCTCCCGAGAGACAGGAGGGGACTCAAGTGGGTTGCCAGGGAGCCCACTTCTCAAAGGAAGTTTTATAGAGCAAAATCATGAAGTGGGTACCATGTGGGCTAACTCTATGATCAATCAATAAGATTTTAAGTAGAGCCAGTTAGGTAATATTAAGCCAATGGAGAAGCAGGTCACCCCTAATGATTTGGGAAAACTGATCCCGGACCTCCGAATGATGTGGAGGAATGAAACTCCCAGCCTACTATACGTAGGGCGCGAGTTCGTGTTCTCTAAAATCTAAGAATGAATTTTAGGAACAACGGAGGGTAAGAGCAGAAGATATTTATTGAGAGAAAGAAAGCTTCTGTCTGAGGGACAGAAGGGGGCCCGAGTGGGTTGCCAAAGACTCTGTCATATTTAGGGACTTTTATAGAGTAAAACCATGATGGGAACTCGCAAGGCAGACGGGCGTGAGGTGGGACATAACCATGGTTAACCAATAAGATTAATTGCTCAGGTAGAATTGATTAAATTAAGGACAAATGAGGAGGCGAGTCACGTAGTAAGCGAGGGATGCTTAAGGATAATGACTCTTCCTGTAAAAGGGTGGGATACTGATTCCTGACTTCCTCAGGGTGATATAGAACTATTTAGATTATCAGTTCTTAGCAT